>JAYDZE010571225.1:0-11846 GCA_034509125.1 Monilaria moniliformis
AAACTTTGCAGGCCAAACCTCTGCTACTTAACAAGGGCATCGAAGAGCTAGCTGATCCATCTCTAGATAGTGATTACTATTGGGAGCAGCTGAATCGAATGGTTATGGTTGCTTCAATATGCATTCATCAAAATTCGACAGATAGGCCTCAAATGAGCCAGGTATACATCTTTTAGTTTTTACTAACATCCCCCAGTGATAACATTCAATAATCAATTGTTCGAGCACTTGCAAATGAGTTAGATCCCGTTTTTACTAGAGTCCCTTGTATTCCAAGAACTATGAACACCATTCATATACAAATCTTCTTTTCCATTCTACTGATCTCAATCTTTGTTTGAAGGCTTTGTATTAGCATGACATGAACTACACTTTGACATTGACTACATATAAAGGAGTAAAAACATGGTAATTCTTCTATTCACCAGGTCGTGAGGATGTTGCAAGGCGATGAAGGCATATTGCATAGCAAGAAAAAGTTCCAAAAAAGGCCTGCACTCAAGAGGTTATGCCCGTTGGAGATGATTACGGAAGAAGAAAGCAACTCAGCCAAACCTTCGAGCCATAGAGGCCACAAAACGGAGCCATCTTTGGAAGGAGTTGAGGAAAACTTGTAAACTATGGGTGTAGAGACGAGAGCTGGGAATGTACAGTCCTCCTCCCAGTTGCTGGAGTGACGCTTTTCTTGGCGCATTTTCTCCTTGAGGATGCTCGTGCTGTTGGTTCTGGGGAAGTAGGTGGTGGCTGGTAGTTCAATTTGAGAGTTGTGGCAGTGAAACAGCTTGCGTGTTTATATACTCTTGTATTGGTTATCAGCATTTGCATATATAGGGTTTTTATTTTTTTTTAATACTTTGTATGTTGTAATCTCGTCTTCAATTGATGATGCATGCCAAATCTAAAGGTGATTCCACATATTACCTTTTGATCCATGGAAAGGATTTTGAGCATTAATTTCTTATTGATGTTAACGTTTTTCACATAATGATTTTTAATGTTGATAAATTAACATTTAATCTTATTGATGGGAATTTGATCTTCCTTTTTCGCTGAATCAAAATCACTTTTAGTTGGCCTTAGAATTGAGAAACCCGATGGTGGGACCCAGACTCCAAACTACGCAATCCAAATTCCATGTCTACTACATTCTATTTACCCAAATAAATTGTAATATTAAATAATTATAATTTACTATGGATGAATTCGTTGACCTGTAAATCTAGTTTTACATTTTCGCTTAATTAAGTGAGCCAAAGTATGCATCATTTATGATAGTTGAGTGCCTAAATCCGAAATCGAAAACGCAGAAAAATCTCAGATTTTAGAAATTTCCGAGGAATATCGGTAATTTTTATTTTTTTTATCATGTATACGTTTTGTTATATCTCCTTGTTTCTACTGCTGTTGATCGCATCAATAGCGCGGAAATCTGCGTGCAATTCGATAGTCAATCCATCCAAAGTCAGAACTCTCTCATGGAAACCTAGGTAATGATCGTTTTCTTAGTAGAAATGTTTGTAACATTCCACTACCAGCTCTTCTATCACCCTTTTTTTTTGCTGTCACTTGACTATTTGTGTGATTGAGTTGCATTTTTTGCGTTGCGGTTTAGAGCTTTTGTGTACGAAGGTTTTCTTACGGACGATGAATGCAATCATTTAATTTCTCTGGTGAGTTTGTTTTTATATTGATTATTCTGATTCTTTCTCTCTCCCTCTCTCTGATAGTATTTTAAGGCGATTAAATTGATTTGTGTGATTAAATTAGGCGAAATCGGAGCTGAAGAGGTCATATGTGGCAGACAATGAGTCTGGGAAAAGTAAGCTGAGCGAGGTTCGGACTAGCTCTGGAATGTTTATTGGGAAAGCGAAGGTACGCATTTTATGTTTTTCCAAAGATAGATTTATGCAATTCTTTCTAATTTGCTATAAGATGATGCTTTAGAGTGGTTGCCGTCATTACTGAATCCGGGTTTCAGTTGATGCAACTGTTTGATCTAATAGTTAACTTAAATATCAATTAGAAGCAAATTTAATTTGATTTAGATGGAACCTCTGCTAATGGTAGTGATGAAAAGGTTTATGGATGCTTATGATAATTAGATCAGACTAGATGCATATGATCATTTTGTCGGTGATTTACTGACTGCACTTAACACCTAACTTTAACCGATATATACTGGTTCAGATGATCCTGGGAGCCTTATATAAATCTCATTTGGTGGTGTTTCAAGTGTTTATGCATTTGAAAGGATTCTTATAGTTTATTTTTCATGAATTCCTGAATATCTGAGTTGGATGTTTGAAAAGGTATTAACTATAGGCACCATGTTAAAAATAAAGGTGTTAAGAAAAGTAGGTTTTGTAAAACTTATTGTGCCGAATCAATCAAATCATGATCAGATTGCTTACCTTCATTCATGTTTTCGCAACAAACTTATGGCATCATCTTTGTGAATTTTCTGAGTTCCATGATTTTGACTCTTTTCCTTGCCATGTGTTGCTAATAGGATCCTATTGTTGCCGGCATAGAAGACAAGATTGCAACATGGACATTTTTACCAAAAGGTAACATTTTTTAAGAGGATGTGCAATAGAGTCATCACCAGTGCCACCAGTTGATCATAACTCCTAGTTTGTTGGCAATGTTTAGTAATATCTGTTTGAATCTATTTTGGTTTTGATTCTTATTAATGACATGGCAATTATTTTATACATTTGGTTCCATGTTATTTATGGAATAAAAGAATTGAATCGCCACCTTATATGACCAGACAATTTTGAAAGGTGTTTTTGTTAGATCTTGTAATTGTACTCATATTCAAATTAATTGAAATAGGAAATCAGGAACTTGAATGGATAGAATACATTATTAATCCCATATACTTCATAGCCATAAATCTTACGACACTTAAATCTTAACTTGTTTACCTTTCTCATGTTGCTACTTGCTTTCTATTTATCCTCTGTCTGCTTTCACTTTGTTTGTATCTTATCTTGTTTACTGAGTAAATCATTGAGTTTTCGGTGATCTCTGTAATCATTTACTTCTAAATGAAGCTTCTAGGTTTTATTTGAGGTCTTGTACATTGATGATTTATGTATGGCATTCTTAAAATTCTGAACTATGTGCGGGCATTAAGAACCATGATTTGTACTACTACTGTTGCTGCTTGCAGTGACTGATCTTTCATTCGTTTCATAGAAAACGGAGAAGACATACAAGTGTTGCGTTATGAACCTGGACAGAAATATGATCCTCACTATGATTATTTTGCGGATAAGGAAAATATAGCTCGTGGTGGACACCGGATAGCAACTGTGCTAATGTATCTCTCTGATGTTGAAAAAGGAGGTGAAACGGTCTTCCCCTCTGCTGAGGTAAGTCATATATCCACTTTCTGTTGTTCAAGATAATTGGTTTTCACAAACTCTTGACTGCTCAATCATCCTGTGCTATATCAGATACTGTAAATATGTATACTAGAACTCTTTGCTAGTTTTGTATAGTATTCTTTAACTGTCACAGGGCAGGAATTGTTCATAATAATAGGATATGGTGGTTATGAAGCAAAGAACTATGAAGGGTTGTTGCCAAAAAAAAGGAAGTATGAGGGGTCCCTTTCTCCAAAAGAGCTTATAAGCTCTATATGATAAGGTGTTTCGAGAGGTAACAAGATGTTAAAACTAGGTCGTTGAAATAATGGGTTCTAATACTTATCAAGAGCCAAATGAGTTATGTTTTATGATTAAGCTTTTCTGATGTTAGTAATGACAACGATGTAATCAAAATAATGGAACTAAAGGGACTTTTGAAAATAAGATATTTTTCCACAAGAAGAGTCGGGATCTGTTGTTATGAGCTTCACGCATCTTATTTTAGGAGTAAATACCAAACTCTGTTTAAGAGCTTAAAAATCTATAACATCTTAGAAAGCTGTTTCATAGAGTATAAACTCAGCAAAACACTGTTAATCATATAAATGCAGTGCGCCATTCTGTTTTTGTTTTTCCTTGGAAATCAATGTGTCACATCCTATACTGAAGGTCCTCCTTTTCTTATGAAATTCTGTCTTTTATAACTAGCCTGCCCTATTCCTTGATGCAATTATGCAGGAGTCACCTCGTCGTAGGTCTGTTTCAACAGAGAGAGAGTTCTCTGAGTGTGGAAGACAAGGTCCTGCAGGTGAGACAATAAGTGAAGCCGTAATTGATTTAGTTAATGTTCTAACTATTTAAGCAGCAATTCGACCTCTTTGTTCATTTCCCTACATTTTCCAGTGAAGCCACGCAAAGGGGACGCGCTCCTGTTCTATAGTCTCTATCCAGATGCAACTCCAGATACCGCGAGTCTGCATGCTGGCTGCCCTGTGGATGAAGGCGAGAAGTGGTCTGCAACGAAGTGGATTCATGTCGATTCCTTTGATAAGGTTGTGGGCGGGAACTGTTCCGACTCAAATGAGAATTGCGAAAGATGGGCTTCCCTTGGAGAATGCAACAAGAATCCAGAATACATGATCGGCTCCTCGGATCTCCCAGGTTACTGTCGGAAGAGTTGCAAAGTATGTTAATTCTTTGACCTCTTTCTCACTAAAAATATATACATGGATGAATTCTTCTTCATTACACTTTTCTGTATCTTCAAATTGTCACTCTTGTATTATTCTTGCTTGCTGTTGTTCACTGAGTTTTGTAGTCTTGGTAAACGAATGTCTCTTTAATCATGTTATTACATACATAGTCTGGGAGAATTAAAGCCAAAATGGAGAACTTTTAGTCGATAAAATTCGTGTTTAACGCTTGTGCATGTTTCTTCTTGGAGCCAATTTCCCCGCCATTTTTTGCACAGCGTCTTACCATTTTAGCATTTCTGGCAAAGAGAAAACATTGGATGCCATATTTCTTGAATTTTGATTCGGAATTCTTCTGTGGTGGCATTTGTTTTTGCGCATTAGTGGAGAGAGAGAATTGGGTCTGCATTACTGGATTCGCGGGAAAAGCTTTTACGATGAATATGAGGATTGGGGATATTCAAAGTTAGGATTTTTGAAATGGAAATGTTAGTTGATGAACACAAATTTTAAAATAAAGAATTGAATTTAACATAAGATTACTGAATGGTTAGTGTGATGTGACTGATCCAAATAAATGAACAAGAACTCTATCGATCTCTCGGGTATACTGATCATGAACCAAATTTATTGCGCTGGCATCAATTACTTTTTAGCAAAACTAATAAGCATTTGGATGTATGACGTATTCATCTTAATTAAGTCCGTTTAGGATTCATCAAGTCCAATTCAAAGTTCATTAATCCACAATTAGAATATGGTAAAACATAATTAAAATTTATTAATCATAATTCAAAAATAATATAAGACGAATGTATCGTGTATATAAGAACAAAAGTATCATTTTTGTACTTAGTGTTTACACAATTAAAGTACTAGTCAGCAATAATAGCATTGGTCGACTCTTGTCCAATTCAATTTTATTCAACTTTTTAATACAATATTCATTTATTTCTCATCTACACACAACCTCCAACTTAATATAAGTTATACTTCTATTCGTGACCCAAACCCAACCTAATGATATATATCGAAAGCAATAATGATATATTAGACGGTAGATAATGAACGAGTGCAGATTAATCTTTGTTCAGAATAATCGGTGGTGGATTTGTGGGAAGATTACGTGCATAATGATTTCCTATTTTCACGACAACTTCCAAAAATAAAATCCTGCTCATTTAAATTATAATGATGTATACATCATATACTACTGATACATATGAAAAGCGATAATGATACATCATTATTTAAATTATGTTGTTTAGATTGTGCAGGATATGCATGTTAATGCTCCTAATTTGTCGTCAACTGCCAATTTTAGTGAGCGTGAGTTTTTTTAATGATACATCATTATTTTAAATTATAATGATGTATACATCATATACTAATGATACATATCAAAAGTGATAATGATACATCATTATTCAAGTTATGTTGTTTAGATTGTGCAGGATATGCACATTAGTGCTCCTAATTTGTCGCCAACTGCCAATTTTAGTGGGCGTGAGTTTTTTTAAACTAAGACATTTTTGCCCTTTAATGATATTACTCTGAACTAGTAATGATGCGTTTTGTTGTGAAATCTGGACCGTCCAAAACGAGATCCTAGGGCCTAGATTAGTTGTTAGTTATGCATTAAGAATGTGTTCTAACTTTAACGCACCTCTATATATATATACATTAGATTTTTACTAATATAAATAATAATATATAAACAAATTGGAAAATTCAAGTTCACTATAACCAATATTGTGAAACATGCTTGGAAATTTAACGAAACACATTTGTGTTTCATTTTAATTTTATAATTCTTAAAATATATTTTTTATCATGTCAAGATCTATAATAACCTATTCTTAAGTTAAATCATTCAATAACAAAATATTTATCCAACGACATTCTTATCCGATGACATTTTTTTAGTTTTTATACTAGTAGTTTTTAATCGTGTTTGAGTTTAAGTATATATTCCAAAATGATCTCAATTAAATATTTTACATTCATTAAGTATTTGAGAAATCATGCATCACGTTATGAAAAATTTGTAAGGATGGCGTGTGATGTGCTTAGCATTCTTATAACAATGATAGTATAAGATTCCTTCATTCGTATTAGAGCACACATTTTGAACAAATATATCAAAAAATGCAAGCTCTTCTTTGCTCATGTAATTGGTTGCATAGATATTTTGATAGTAAGATTTTATTTTTATTATAAAATTATAAATTATCAAAATATATAATATTTTATTTAATATTGTAATTTTTTATAGATAGTGAATAGTTTGAAGACTATAAGTTCGATATGAATTATGAAGTTGAAGTGTAAAGAATATCGGTGTGAAAGAACAATGTAATTTAAGCACATAAATTTAGATTCATTTCTGACTCTTTGATTCTATGAATCAAAACTATTTTTGAACAATTTATCGTTAACTTTATTTTATGTAATATAATAATATTATGATCAATTCGATCTGCCAACGGAATTCAACTATTTATATTTGTTATTTTAAAACTGATAGTCCCGATTAAAAACAAATTGTAATTATATGTAAAAGTGCAAAATATGCACAACAGTTAATCACGATCAATATGTATAAATCAAAATCATGACATGCCACACATTCTATTGTATTTAATTATTTACCCAAAAAGGACAGTGACTTGACGGGATCGCAGCTACTGGACAGATGAGGACCTAATCTGCAAAATGACAGCCTGTAGAGGGGTGAGCTCACTAGCTCATTAGTATATTAAATGTTAGAACTAAAGTTCCAAAATTAAATAAACGCTATGAAACCTATAAACATAATTATAACCTTATCTTTCAGTTTTATCAGTCAGAATAGTAATTTTTACCTCATATCAGATATATAACCTTTTCAGTAGAAAAATCCAATTCAGAAGTCATAGTTTTATCAGAATTGAATAACAAATAATCACATGCAATTTTCATGATTTCCAATTGTAAAAGATAACTCACAGTTACCTATTTATCAGTGCACACATAAACACATATAGTCCCAAAATGTGCTGAGTATTGACACCGGTACACGGACCAAATACAGATCACCCAATTAGGGCGCAAATCACCTCGATAGGCGTAAATCAGTAAATCAGATCACCATAAAGGCGTATAACAGTCAATCAGATCACTTCAAGGGCGAATATCAAATCAGATCACCACAAAGGGCGGATATCAGTAACAGGCGACCCTCGCTTCGGTTATCCAGAAGACGAGTGATCGAATATGCAATATTGTTGTCCTATGGCATGCCAACTATACCCAATGAGACACTCAAGTACGGGGCGTAAACAGATACATCATGCTTTTAAGATATTATCAACATCAGGTCATAATTTAATAATCAAGTGAGACAGTAAATTCACGTTATCACATAATACTCAATTTCTAATCACATAAAACACATATTCATATCACAAGTCATATTATTAATAACTTTTTTTCTATATGCAATTGCATGAATTTAATTCAAGAAATTAAGGCCTAACATCTAATACACTACCTCATGAAGTAAAACGTCCTAATCCAAAAGCTCGTCCTATTCCTGAATCTAATGTTTTCCCCAACTGCCGCTCGGGACATGATCACCTTTAATAATAATTTTATATCAATCAATAACTTTATATAAGATAAAACAATAATTATATTTTATACCTAATTATTTCTCTTAAATTAAGTATTAGTTATTTTGTTTTAACAATTTATTTTAATAACTCAATTCAATATCATTAGGAGACAAATTATTATTCTTTAATTTAAACTAGTATTTAGATTCCAAATATATTTTATCATGGGTTTAAATCCCTTTTTCGTAACATTTTAAATTTAAGCCCAACTTCTTATTTATTTTTTAGCCCATTTGCTATTCCATTTACCCTAGCCCATAGCTTTTCTTTTTCATTTTAACTTTTCCTAGCCCAAGCACTATTGCACTATCATAATTATTGTAACCCAAATCAATTTTCTCGGCCCATTTACTTATTGATTATTAGGAGCCTAATTAATTTATTTTAGCCTATTACATGGAAAAGTTTTCAAGCCCATTAAGCTTAATTATCTAAAACCCAATTAAGATTTACTCTGGCCCATTTGTCTTATTATTTTCACTCTATTTCCTATGCCCAATCACCTTACATGCGGCAACCTACTGGTTTTGAACAAGGATCTCTAGCTTTGGTTTGCAAGTTAAACAAGACATTGTACGGTCTTAAACAAGCCTCTCGGTCTTGGTTCCAAACTATACACTCAGCCTTATTCTCTTTGGACTTCTCTCAATCTCGTGCTGATGCCTCTCTTTTCTATCGCATTACTCAGCTAAAAATACATATATCCTCAATTACGTCGATGATATGCTCATCACTGGAATCAGCCCCTCTGCAATTCATGCCATTATCACAAACCTTGGTCATCAACTTTTCTTGAAAGATTTAGGGGAAGTGTCCCACTTTCGGTGCATAGAAGTCACCAAGACTCAACATGTTGGAAGATATGTCTGAAAAGAGATCAAGAAAGAAAACAAAACTGCAGGAGATTTGGTCAGAGAATCAAAGTCAACATTTTACCTTCTTTAGAAATAGGGCTTATGTATTAACTTATCCTAAGGCATATGCCTTCCTTTTATGTATTCACTCTTGGTGGCTATATAACAGTCACTATGTACCGTTTGTTAATCAAGAAATACAGAATTCAGTTCAAAGCAATGAAACCTCTTCCTTCCTTTCCTTTGTTGATCCATGTTTAACACAACATGGATTTCATCTATCACAAGGCAGTTACATAAAAGATCTCTTAGCTCGGCTGAACGTGCAAGAAGCAAAGGGATGCTCAACTCCCATGCTCTCTACTTCCCAACTTAGTAAAGTCGATGGACATCCCATTGTTGGGGGGAAGCTGTATAGAAGTGCAGTGGGTGTGCTTCAATACACCATAATCACAAAGGCCATAAATCAGCTATTGTGTGACATGGTGAGCCAGTTCATGTCCTCGCCTCTCGATACTCATTGGAAGGCAGTAAAATGCATTCTCCGATACTTGGCTGGCTCGCTTAACCATGGGTTGCACATTCGTGTGTCCGGAGCTCTTATCAATGCCTGTTCTGAAGTAATCCCCCATAGGCTACTACACATTCTTAGGAAGTAATCTCATTTCATGGTGTTCCAAGAAGCAAAGTATCGTTTCTCGGTCAAGCACGGAGGCGGAGTATAGGATCCTTGCGCACGCCGCTTCGGAGGTAACTTGAATGATCTCTCTATTGTCCAAACTTCGGAGGAAGCCACCCGCACCTCCCATCATTTGGGTTGACAATATGAGTGTTATTGCTATCGCCTCGAATCCTATTCTGTACGCTCGAACCAAGCACATCGAGCTAGATGTTCACTACATACGCGACAAGGTCGCTGCCAAGGAAGTGGGCCTGAGCCATGTTCCTTCCGCAGACCAAGTCGTCGACATCTTCACTAAACCACTAAGCTGGCAATTCTTCGCAAGGCTTCGGAACAAACTCAGGGTGTGTTCCTTTTCTTTTACTTGAATTGAGAGGAAGTGTTAACATGGATGTGATTGATCACAATGATAAAGAGCACGCTTGTTCCATGCATGCTACGAAAGCCAAACCGACTATTAAAGATCAAGTACAGGAGTGCAAAAAACAGTCAACTTTTGTCCCATTCTCCATCCTAGGCCAAGCTGGAAGAATCTTATTGTCAGTATAGCGAAAGGAGCCCAACATTAATGAACGTTTGCTTTTCAATTTAGCTAATTTGTTTGGTTGTTAGCTAGCTAGAGTTTAGTCTTAGCCTTCTAGATAATTCCATAGTCTTGTATAAATACTGATGGGCACTGTGTATATCAGTTTGAAATGTATCTTTTATCTAGTGGATATGTTACTTCTTTCTTACTTCTTGCCTCAATGGCTCCTCATTATTGTGTTACTTCCCTACTAACATGGTATCTTATCACACATTATTGTGTATATATAATGCATTATCAAGGTATGCGTGATTATGTATATAATAATATAGTGTTGTATACATAAAATACGTAGATATTACGATAGTACGGAGGAGATGAATTCTATCTCATCCTACGTAATGATATTATAATGTACATGTGTGCGCGTACACATGTTTGTAAATAAAAATAATTAACCTATGCATGAAATGCTCAAATATTTTCTTCCATAATATATAGAAGTATCACTAGAATTCGATACAAGCATATACCCGAAGTATCTGTGAAGAGAAGTTTGGTGAGTCATACAAATATTTATATGTTAGACCTCGTATAACATGTTTTATAGTTAATAAGAGATTAAATTTACAATGTTTCTCACCTGATTCTTCATCCACTAACCCAGCCCAAATGTACACCTAATCCAGCTCAATTCGGCACAGTAGATACCTGGCCCAACTTGGGACTAAATACCTTTCATGTCATGTATACTATGTGCGGTATAAAATTTAGTGATACATAATCATATTTTTAACCACATTTTTATGAATTGGAACTAAAAATTTAAAATAAAAATAAAAATACAAGAACTTGAAATTAAAGAAGAAGAAGAAGACTAAACAATCAAATAGTATAATATATAAGCATGACAGAAGAAAGTAGAATAAAGATTGTTTCATGACTTCCAATTGTAACTTATTTTTACACCATACCTTAATTACTAACTTATAGAAATGAACCACCCAAAAAAAAATATGATTTGATATGATAATTTTCGTGCAAACACTACAAAAAAGCGGGAATTACCGACGGATTTTTCTGTCGGTAAATCTCAAAAATCCGTTGGTAATCAGGATTACTGACGGATTACCGACGGACACGTGGCGTCACTAAAATCGTTGTCGGTAAAAAAATTACCGACGGATACTGTCCGTCATAAATATTTACCGACGGATTACCAACGACAACATCTGTCGGTAATCTTAGTCGTCCAAAAACCAACAAATGAATTTTTAAAATTTACCAAGGGATTTTTCCGTCGGTAATTGTAAGATATTTTTTTTAAAAAAAATTACTCTATTTTAAAATACCAATTAATTTTTTATTAAAAATTTAATTGTTAGCTAATGATGGTGGAACTCATTCAAGAATGCACTAGAGGTGGAACTCATGCCGGCAGTTTGTCACCTACAAGGCGGTATGACTCATGGAGTTTCATGAAGGATAAAAGATTCTATCAACTATAAGCATACAAGAAATCATTCTATCACCATGGAAGGATCAGTGTGAGAAAAGG
>JAYDZE010571236.1:0-11846 GCA_034509125.1 Monilaria moniliformis
AATCTTAGCGATAATTTTATAAATACACCCAATCATGCTAATTGGTCTGAAATCCTTCACATCAATCGCCCCCTCAATCTTGGGAATTAAGGTCACCCAAGTACAATTAATCTCCTCGGGGAGTTTTCCATAATCAAAGAACTCAAGGATGAGATCGCAAACTTCATGGCCAATATCTTGCCACATCTCTTTGATGAACTTGAAGTTGAATCCATCATACCCCAGTGCTTTAGACGAGTCACAATCCTGCACTGCTGAGTTGATTTCCTGTAATGATGGTCTCCTCTCGAGGGCCTCCATTTCTTCTCTTGGGACTTTGGGAAACATGCTGTTGTCAACATAAATGTTTGGCAAAGGACGTTGCTTGTACAAGTTCTTATAGTATCTCAAGATCACCATCTTGATCGCTCGCGATTTTTTGATCATTCTCTTACCGCTCCTAATGTGATCGATCCTCTTAAATCTTCTTCTCCCCATGGCCACTGTATGGTAGTACTTTGAGTTCTTGTCTCCTTCCTTAATCCATTTATCTCTTGATAACTGCTGCCAGAAGCTCGTCTTTCTCTCCATCCATTTGGTAAGGATAGCCTCCAAGGCACAAAGTCTGGTAAAGTCGCACTCATTGCCTCCATTTTCATCAATTTTTCTTTGTGTCTTCAGTTGTTCCTCCTCAAACTTCTTTATATTTGCCTCGATGTTCCCAAAGATGCATTTGTTCCACCTCCTAATAGGTTTATGCAAGGCTTTCAGCTTTGCACTCACCGGAATGTTGCCAAGATTTCTCCATTCATCTCTAACCAATTTGATGAATCTAGGATGTGTGAACCAGACATCTAGGCTCTGGAATGGCCTGAATTCTGTACCTTGCTTAACAAGTGATAGCAAAATTGGAGCGTGGTCTGACATTGAATTTGGTAAGGCTATGAGCTTGGCCTCAGGGAACTTAATGGACCAGTTTTGATCTCTGAAAATTCTATCCAGTTTGCTTCTTGATTTGCCTCTAGCCCAAGTGAATCTTCTCCCCAAAAGCGGTATATCCTCGATCATCATCCTATTACTCCACTCCTTAAATTCAGCGATACTTCCCAAACAATTTGACCCGCCGCTTCTTTCGTCTACACTTCTTACCTCGTTGAAATCCCCTAAAGCTAGCAGGGGAAGCTGAGATCCGTTTCGTATTATGATCAGCTCTTCCCAAAGTTGTCTGCGGCCTTCCCGTGAATTATGACCATACACGGTCAGGATCTCACAGCCGAATTCCCATTCCTTTAAGATCCCTCTGATTAAGATCCATCTGTCGCCTTTCAAACAGCTTATCTTTTCAAACTTACTTTTATCCCAACTTGTGATTACTCCACCCCCTCCGTCAATCACCGCTGAATGTTCAAAGTCGAAGTCCGAGTGTCCCCACCAAGACTTGACTTTGAACTCCTGGAGCATCTTATGCTTGGTTTCAACCAGCCCCAAAAAAATACATTTATGTCCAGTAACAAGGCTCTTAATTGTCGTGTCCTTGTTCTTATTTCCAATCCCGTGACAATTCCAGCTGACAATAATCATAAATTCTTAGTCTCAATCCCAGGTTCTGTATTCGAATTACTTATTCTGTCCCTTGGATCTTCTTGGTCTTCCTCTTTTCTTTGGTCTTGATTCCTTATTCTCATCATCCTCTTTCGCAAGTGCCTTCAAGACCTCCTTCTCATCTTCTGCATAAAGGCCCAACTGTTTTCCAAGGTTCCAAACTTCCACCGCCTCGTTTTCTTTTGCTCCTAAATTCCTCGCTACACTTCTTGTGATTCGTGTGGTTTTTTTGAACGCTTGCTCGTTAATACTGTTAAGTGGCCTTAGTGGATTTTCATCGCTATTGTCATTGCTTTGGTCTCCAAAGATCTGGTCCATTCCTTCCACTTCTGTCGATTTATGATCTTTCTGAGGTTCAAAACCTGGGGGGAAGGTGGGCTCTTCGTCGACTTCATTATCGTCCCCACATTCTAACTGGATTGAGTTGTTATCGGGACTGATCAGTTTTTATATCTCCATCACTTCACTCTCAATAACCAGCACCCCTCTCTCTCAAAGATTCTATTCTTCCCTTATTGTTAATCCAATCCGAATTATATTCCCCCCCATCTTCAACAACAACCTCCCCACCGATGGACTCCAGATAGCTACAGTTAAACCCCATTTTTTTAGAAATTTTGATATTAAACCCATATTGATTCATACCTTGATTCATTGTTTTGTTTCCTTGCTGTTCCACCCCCATTGGGTTGTCATTCTCTTTCTCTATCGTCTCTTTTGTTAATCTCTTAATCTGCATTTCGCTCGAAACAGTCTCCGCCCTCTGTTGCATTGATAGTATTCTCAATCTTTGATGGATGGGGGTAGTTCCTTCCTCCTTTCCGTCATCCTCTCTGTTGTCCTGCGGATTTGCCGTTAGTGTGTTTGAGGGAGTCGTTGGGGACTTGAGTCTATTTAGGCTTTTGCCTATAGGTTGTTCTTATTGTCTTTCCTCATCAATTTGTTCTTGTTGCCTTTCCTTTCCATCTTGTCTTCTTTCTTCGACCCATTGGGAAACTGGCCCAGTTCTATTGATAACAATCTGTTGGTGGGTTTTAACCAGATCATGGGCTGTGTTTTTAATGATAGGGTCCAGTTGGAATATATCATTCTCAATGGCCCACTCCAGCCCGTCAGCATTTTTTCTTTTACTGGGACTAGCGTTGGTCTCGTTGGCAGCACCTCTCACATTTGCTCGATCCACGTGGTGTCCTCTTGGAGCATTTGGGTTCTCAACTGCATGCGTCGTCCTAGGGTTGTGTGGAGGCGTCTGTTCACGTGTTCGGAGACCCTTCAACTTCTCGTTGTGGTGTCGCCGCTCTCGCCGTACTATGGAGGCTTCCGTCTGCAATGTTTTGTTAATGGATATCTCCTGGCTGATTGCCGTGGTAGGTCCTCTGAGTCGAGGTGGCTGCTCTCCTATCCACCGATTTCTCCTCTTCAGAGTGATGGGGAATTCCTTTCCTTTGGTGACTAAGATCATTGACATTCGTTCACAAACTTCCTCTCCTCCTTTTGTTCTTTGTATGAGGAACCATGCTTCTTGGTGATAATCCCCCAAGTCGATGTCAATAACACATCCTACTGCCTTTCCAATTCTCTCCATAGTGTCCCTGGACCAACACTGTAACGGAATTCGCAAGCAAGAAAACCAGTAACCTTCCGTTGTTTCTGCCGTATCGTCTTCGCTCCATTCCCGTGCTGTACTGACAACATCTCGCCAAAGCTCCATCCTCATCTTTATGCACATGTTTTTGGTGTCCTCTGAGATCAGCGTGAGTATGAACTTACTCTCCCCCCAGATAGCCACTTTCTCATATTAGATTTGGTTCTTGACCAAGGGGAGAGTTATCTGTTCAACATCTAGTAGTTGCCCTTTCGTGAAACCTATAATAGACCTCCTGAGCCAATTCAGCTTTTCCTCATCTGTTTCGCATGTGATTCTTCTATGGGATTCATTGCCTCCACTTGCAATTCTTGGGTTGTGGAGGCCTTGACATGCTGCAACAGTAGCAAAGCTTCGTCCATCTGTAACCCCTTCCATATGTTTTGGAATCTTGTAGCTTTCTAGTCTCCTTTCTATCTGCCATTCCTCTCTTTGTGTTATGTTTGGAGGCTGATTCCCCACTCTTTTAGTGTCTGGTTGTTCGAATCTAGCTGTTGAAACCCTCATAATACTTCCTCCGACGTTTAAGCCATCCATCTTTTTCATCGCCGCCTTAGCTTCTTCTCTGCTAGTGTATCTCACAAACCCAAAAGGTTTGATTGTATCCTTTCTTGGCTTGTAGGAGATGCAGACTTCCTGGAATCCTCTCCCATGTTCATGCTTGAAAAGATCTTCCAGCCAATTCTTTGTCATATTCATGGCGAGGTTATCCACAAAAAGGGTGAAGTTGTAATCGAATCCTTTCTCTCGGTTAAAAGCTCTCCCCAGTTTCTTCCTGGCCTTGAATCTGCCGGTGGTCTTCTCAAATTTCTGTTCTCTCGCTTGCCCTCTCTTCCTCACTCGCTCTCTTTCCCTTTCTCTCATCGTTCTTAAGATAATAAAGTATGCAGTTCAATAATGTTAATCGATTAGTTTACATTTAATTACATTGTTGACATTGTCATATTTTTTTGGCTACATAACTGAATACATGTTGCTCGGTTGCAATATAGAAAAATAATTGTTAACATATGGACCTTGAAATTTTACTTAATCTCTGACTTGTTACAACTTAGACCAGTAGAGGTATTCTCTAACTCGTTCTTGTCGGTCCGAATCACGAATGACGAAACAGAAGCTGCACGGTACTTGCCGGAGGATGTGGCCGATATCCTGAAAATAGCTCGAGATAACTTGATCGGAATTTATCACAAGTACATAGAAGCGAATTCAGTAACGCATAATCTAGCTTAATCAGTCTTGAATGGTGTTACAGATTCAACATAGGTTGATTGTTATAACATGTGGTTGATGAACATTGTTACTTCTTACCTTATGATATAAAATCTATTGCTTTTGCTTCAAAAAAAATGTTACTTAATACGTGCTGCTGTTCGGTTATAATTTTGGCTCAACAACTATAGTGAACAATCAAATTTTAATTTATAATGTTGCGTGATCATATTATGCATTTTTTCTTAATAACAATATTATTATGTGCAATTACATTATCCAATCATATATTTGGATTTATAATAAATTAACTTCCCTCTTGTGGAACACACACAAAATTTAGAATAGACCTACGTACTTTAATGATATAGCAAAATATCGTATCAATTTAAAAGTTGCTAAGTCATTATTGAACAACTCAAATAAATCATTTGTTTGATATAGTCTTACTAATATATAAGCCAAAAGAAATATACATACATAGTATCATATGCAAGCGTGCAATGTGTCTTGGCAAAAACAAAAACTATATTTCATAATTATTTAAGCAAGATAATATATTTTAAAAATTATATATATATATATAATTTTATTTTGTAATACATACAATATCTCGCGTGCATCACATAGGATGTATTAGTTATATGGTAACATTGTAAAATGTTTCTTAGATTGAAATAATTTTTTCATCCTAAAAAAAATATAAAAAGTTTTTCTATTTTGTTTTTAATCCTAACTTTCATTTTTTAACAATCTTGTCAAATTAAAATTTTGGACCGCGTTCATACCTAATTTACTTGATTCATCTCCCACGCGATCCATACCTAACTTATTCGAATAATCTCCAAACCGATCCGACCGGACGACATTTGGGAACGTGGGAATGGAAATTAAAATCTTTTAGGGTCCCCCACTTAATGGCAGTTGCGCGTAATGTTTGTGGAGAGGGTGAATTTTGGAAGCGGCCCCCCTCCCTCCCCTATTGTTTGTTCCTCTTCTATATATATATACCAGATAGATTTGTTACAATCTTAAATTAATTTTTTTTATTTCAAACCAATTATTTATATTTCTTTTAATATCATTGAAACTAACTGAAAAAAATTATATCCCATTGAATCATGGTGCTTGATATCTTTATAAGAAACTAACACACCTTTGTCTTATGAAAAAAAAAAAAAAAAAGTAATTATATGTCAAGAGTCAAAACATGAGAAAAAATGACCAAATTAATTTGATCACATATTGCATTCAATGTCGACTAAGTTGAAATAATTCATTTAGATAGAGTGTGAAATTAGAATTGTCTATTGTTAGGTAGGTCTAAAAATGTCATCTAACTTGCATGTATAGGCTAGATTAGTCCATGTCTAATACATCTTTTATTTTAATTTTACATACATTTCGTTGGTCAATTTGTATAATATATGGGGGTAGATTATTTTGAGAATATTTTATAGTGAGAATTTGATGACACTACACTTAATATAAAAAGTATATGTACTGAATGTATAAATTATATGTAATATGATAATACTACAATAACATTAGTATATTTTAATATTGTCATAGTACATATACTTTATTCATTCAATATAAGTAAATGTGAACATTTTGTATATATATTTCAATCGGTTCTCACATTTTCATTTTAAGAAGGTGTTTATTTAACATTATCGACAATATATATATCTACTTATATAGTATGAATTATAATATAAAATAGGGAATGTGTAAAATTAATATATTGGTGAGGTGTGGGTGAAGTGAAGTGACCATCATTGATTCCACACAAGTGTGTGAATTTATTTGAAGTAAAAATCAGAAACTCATTACTAATCTGATCTCTAAATAAAGTTGTAGTAACAGTAAAAATAAAAACAGAATTTTATGATGATGGCGACTTTAGGGGACAAAACCAATTAATCATTCACTATACCTCATCACGAATTAATTGCTTTTTTGTATGATCCGATTGAGATTGGAATTTGTTAAATTTCGGATACAAGTAATTGGAGTGAAACATATTAATTTATTGCGTATTAACTTTAGCAATGATAGTGATTCATTTTTAGTAAAAGTATATTATTTGAAACTTAGTTGAAAAGTCAAAATCTTTTACATCAAGTCGAGTTTGTAATATTCCATTTATCCATTATAATTAGTTTATATCAATCGTTTAAATTATTGTTTATTTGTAAAATGAATTATATCTTAGTTTTTCAACTTTGTAATTAAAAATGATCAATAATGATCTTACGTTTATTTTTGTGGTGACTCAAACCCTAACCTATTGAGTGAATGAGAAGTGTCTTATCAACTAAGCTACGATTTGTATGATCTCACTCTTATTTCAATGCATGTGTAAGACTAATGACAATAATTTTCTGATCTATTTGAAAAATCAGAGTTGAACTTTGCTGATTCAATAGATAATTGGCTCCACATCTTACAAAATCAAGATAGAATTCCTCATAAAATTATCAGTACAACTTAATCCTCTTATACACAAGAACCAAAAATATCCCAAAGTAAAAAAATAAATAATGAAAATTTTAACTTTGACAGAAGAAAAATTGAGCAGAAAAGACAAGAAAATACCTCCTTTTGGTGTGAAAAAAAGGTTTCCCAATGGTAATCATGGCAAACAATTAAAAAGGAGATCATGAAAAAAGAATTTATCATAAAGGTGTCTATCTTTTGTAATCCTTTTTTACTTTTCAATCATCACATTTAAATCCAAAAATTGAGAGAGGGAACATAAATTAAAAAAATTTAAGAATATTTTTTTAAAAAAATAAATTTAAAATTTATCATGCATCAATCAATGCTATAGAAAAGATGACTACCTTTCAGAAAAATATTAGTAAAGATTGCACTTTGACATTCATCTTTTCACTGCCTTGTTTGCCTTTTGCAGTTTCACTTGCTTTTTCTGTAAATACTTTTACTTAATTTTCAAATTAAATAAATACTTTTATTTAATTTCTATAAGTTGATATTTGCAGAAAATCAAAATATTTGAATTTTCTAATTATAAGACTACATGGTGGTCACAAATGTACAAATATAGATTGGAAAATTTGGAGAACGTTGATGTTCTCGTCCTCGTTGTCTTTTGATATTAATATACATATTTTCTTGGAAAAATAAGTTTCAGTTATCCAACTTCCGTTTATGTAAATCTCGACAAATCTATATATTCATACGTTTTTTTAGTATCCCAAATATATAGGTTTGTTTTCATAAAATTAATATTTTTAACTTATTTACTAATATATCTCTATTTAATTATTTCATTAATTGTTTAGAATTAATCGATCAACAAAATAAATATAAATATATTATAAAATTTATTGTATAATTTTATTTCTCAATAATTTTTCTTAATTCTTGTGAAAAATCCAATCAACCTATGTAATTGAAAAAATAATATATATTTATATAATTTAATATACTAGTCAATAAGAGGAAAAATCTGTGCATTTAATGCCAAGAAAGTATTTTGTAAGTGAATGCACATCCTCGTAATAGTACTTGTACGGAATAGATATATCAAAACTTTATAGTCAATAATCAATATAGACGGCTCATATTAATGAAATTTGTATATATGATAATTTATAATAA
Organism: Monilaria moniliformis; assembly: GCA_034509125.1. Lineage (NCBI taxonomy): Eukaryota > Viridiplantae > Streptophyta > Magnoliopsida > Caryophyllales > Aizoaceae > Monilaria > Monilaria moniliformis. The sequence continues at coordinate 8,069 of JAYDZE010571236.1, forward strand.
TTTAAGGTCATGTATTATATTTGACAAATTAGATGTGGTTAATTAGCATTTTAGATGGATCGAAATCCAAGATATAATTATGCACCATAGCATAATTATGTGCTGGCTGCATGCAACTCTGCAATATGGAAAAAGAAAAATGGCCCATCCTTTGATGGAAATAACACATTTATGACAACCTTTGCCCATCATCCTACCACCACTACCCTATAGCCTGAACAAAAACACACACAGAACACACACACTATAAATATCAACTAATCAATAGAATGTTTTCACTTCACTCGTAGTAAGATTCGAACTCAGACACTGCATTCATTAGTAATAAAATGTATTTATCATAGATTTTTGTAATCGAAAAGTTGAAATTCATTCTCATTTTCTACCAATATATAAGGAAAGGTTCAAGTAAAAATCACTTTTTATTATTTTTTCATGAATATTTTACAAAGAATGAAATAAAATTATCACTCAAGTCAGATTCGAATCTAGATGCTGCATTCATCTAATAATGAGATGTATTCATTGTAGATCTTTATGATCAAAGAGTTGAAAACAATTCTCATTTTTTACTAATATATAGGAGAGGTCCAAGTAAAATTTTATTTTGTTATTTTTTCACAAAGTACACTGGATGTATCTAATGATGGATAAATGTAGCATCGTTCGAATTTCATACATGACGAAAATCTTATTTAATTTCATTGTAAAAACAACGATTTTATACGTCTAAAGTAGCGTTTATAGTTCATCTTATAGATACATATATCCAAAGTCCAAACCAAACTCGTGATTACTGAATTTAAGAAAGCAAGACAACAAGTACAAAGACTCATACAACTATTTACGGTTTGGATCTGTAATCATATATCAGCTTGACCCATCTAATGAGTTTTGATCCGTTAAAAAGCAATCATAATAATCTAAAGAAGAGTCTCTCTAGCTCTAAAGATTACATATTTAGGGTTCCCTCTTGATTGATGGAACCAAATAATATTTTATAAAAATGATATGAGATTATGGTTTGGTTCTTGGCTTCTAATTACTTAATTTTGGGCCTTGAGTAATATCAATTTATTTGAGGGTGTGTGTAAATTATACTGATAATTAGTACTATCATTGTTTTTTTTTTAAAGATAATTTGGCTAGCAAGATAACCAAATTGAAATTATTTATTATTTTTTATATATGGATATTTTTTGTGGGTTAATTGTATTATCAATTAATAAAAATTCCCGCTGAAAACCAAATGCACGCCCCTACTATATCGGTATTAAACAAGATTGCTCCACTAGCTAGTAATTAAATAGTGTGAAATGTTAGAAATAAGTAGTATTCAAACGATTAATTAAAGTCAAATCTTAGTACTCCATTAATTAGTAGCCATTAATTGCATATGGATCAAACCACAAAAAGTAATAGATAAACATTGTTGACTGTAATTGTCGATTAATTTGAGGATCTACGTACGCCTACAAAAGTGATGGATCAATCCTAGATTACATCAAACACATTTATACACCTTATTAAATTAAACGGCTACGTAAATAGAGATAATAGAAACTAAAATGGTAAACCATTTCATTATAGTTGCCCCTAATCCCTAATTAGGTAGTTAAGCCATATTTGTTCCAACCTCATGTCTATGATGTCTATAGCTCCTAGCTAGTTTGATAAGGCTATTAGTTTACCCAACCCTATTCCATAGCTTCTTTATTGTGGGAGATTAGTATAATTGGGAATTAATAAATCCTTCTAAAAGGGTTTGGCGTGTATAAATAAAATGATTTTATGATTATTTATGAAAATTAATGAAAAGGGTGAAATTATTTTTTTAAACTAATAGAAAATAATAATCTTTTTATTTTTATTTTCACATGTATAAATATTTTCAAATACAACTTTCAATAATAAATACTTCATCTGTTCACTAAAATAGTCTTATATTTCCATTTTGGTTCGTCCACCAAAATTAATCTCATTCTATTTTAGAAATTTCTCACAACACTATATCAACTACTTTTTCTTTCTCGGATTACTTTTTCTCTCTTCTTCTCTTACTTTACCAATATTTACTAATAGGACTATTTAGTGGATGGTGGGAGTAAAATATATTCAAATTCTAAATGTTGGAAAAAGCCAAATGAAGTAGATAAATTGTAATGCAAGAAATGTACTGTGCCATGAGTGATGTTCATGTTCGCAAACATTTATTCAAAACTTATACGGTATTTAATTATTGCTTATTTTGGTCATTTTGTGTACATGTTTTTGGTTGTAAGATTCTTGCGTAAGAACATCATCTAGTGTCATCATCTATGTATGAAAAGAAGGGCTGAAAATTGCAGAATTTCACAGTATTAAAAAAAATCTGAAAAGGGAAGAGTTATATTATATATATATATATATACACACACACACACACACATAATAGAAGGAAAAATAGAGTAATTTATTGCTTTCACTATTTTTATTTTTATCTTTTCCGAGGTGATTAATTATTTACCTCTAAAAATATACATCTTTCGATAAAATAGATTATCCCCCAGCAAAAATTTATTTTAATAGGGGCTATATATTCAAAATTTCGAATACGAAATTTTGAAATAATAATTTTCTTATATTTCGTTACGATAATAGAAGCTTTTATACAATAAGTCACATAAAATATTAAAAATTCAATGATATTATATGAATAATAAAAAAATAACTTGGTAGTAGCTTAAGCACCTCTTTAATTATACATATGTCCGCCATTGTCCCAACCATTTTCATCCTCTTTTGCCACTAAAGTAGGATATGATTTGCCCTAACACATAATCATCACAAAATCTTGATAAATTTGACCTTTTAACTTTTTACAATAGAAAATGATGTTAAAGATACAGCCCTAATAAAAAGTCAAGATTCACCAAAAAAAAAAAGAACATATAAGAAGATGAAACTAAGAAAAGAATCAATATTGCCATAGATTCAGAAAAGAAAAATATTCACTTCATATTTAATCTTATACATATCTTATGAATCACTAGTATATAATGTCACAAATCAAATTTGTAATTTTTTTTACAGTACAATAAATATATACAAAAATAAAGTACATATAGAGACAGATAATCAGAATTTGACGTAAGAAAACCTTCCCTCTAATCCCGCCGACGATGACACCATTTTTTCCGACCAATTCTCTCTCTCTCTCACACACACACAGAAAGAAAACAGCCCAGAAATCTAGATCCATTTGTCTGAATGCATGTTTTTAGTAGGAACTGAATAACTATGGAGTATTAGGAATAATTGTGGGGCAGAAGGTACGAGGAAAAGCAAAAAGTTCCATAAAAGTTCGATTTCTATCTTCCGATTCTAATTTCTTCTATAGATTCACATTATTAATCAAAATAAAATCAAAACCCCAAATGTGAAAATAATCAGCAAAGACATATATAAATGAATAATTCCCAGTTTATATATAAAAATAAATATAGATATGTGTAATATCCATATGATGACTGTGTGAAAAAATGGATCAAAAAAGAAGACTATTATTTACACATAATGTAAGCTAGTACAGTGTGATATTTCCCCTTTTTTTATGAAAAACTTTGTGAAAGTCATGGTTAAAAATGATCATGAAAGATCACACTAATATTTTTTTTATCTTGTTTTCTTTTTTTTTTCTCTTTCAATATTTGAATCATCATATCATAATATTCATCATTGCTCCACCACCATATTTTCTATACTACAATCATGCCTACTCCGATGAACAAATCCACGA
>JAYDZE010571247.1:0-11846 GCA_034509125.1 Monilaria moniliformis
GATTTATCTCTATCTAACATAGTATAAGGGTACATTAGTCAAAATATAAAATATAATTATGGAAAATAAAAATAAGGATATTATGGTATAGAGACATTATGTCAAATAATCATTTTCCTATTGTTATATATATGAGACTGCAAAATATTTCCTAGCCGTTATTGGACTTGCAATCTGATATTTTTTAATAAAGTAAAAGTCCAATAAATAGGCAATACAGATATAATGTTAAGTCAGTAACCGTTATAAAATTCATAAAAACTATTCTATACTCTTGAAGGAATATCAGATAATGTCCAAAATTTACGCAGAATATCGAAAGTATTTGAACTTGTCGCCTCGATTAAATAATATGTTTTATTTGACTCTCAAGGAAAAAAAATTGTAATTTTACTTCAATAATAAAATAACAATGTACAAAAGATGTCATTCAATTTCAAATGCGATGCCAGCATCTGCTCAATTCTAAAGAGATTTAAGTGAAAATATGTCCAAAAGGTTTACAAGGTGCTAGTATTTAGTAAATTATGGTTTTTGAAAATACGAGCGAGATCTTTTTGTTACAGATTATGAAATACTAGTTACAAATTTTTATTCTTAAAATTGTTAATGGATAAACTACGAATTTTGTATATGGTACATGTGAGGAATATTGACTTCTATAAGAATATGTAGAAATTACTTACATTTAAAGTAAGATGATAAATTTACGTAATTGGGAAAAAAATTCATTTTTAAAAATTTTCGAAAATTAAAGAATCACCTATTTTAATTGAATTTTTATTTTATATAATTACCCCTCTATATTAATTAAGGAAGGGATCATAATATTTCTCAATTCCAATTTCAAAAGGAAAATACTTAATCTTTCCTTAAAGCTAACCTTATTTAAATTTAATGACATGCCAACCTATATTATCCTCTAGTCGACTCAATATAATTTACGAGAGAATATTATCCTTGTCACAAAATGAAAACTCAATAAATAAGGCGAGATTAACCTAATTTTCATTTTGAGAAAAAGAAAAAAAAGAAGACATTGACTAATAGGGCTGGCAAAACGGATATCGGGTATCGGGTATACCCGTATTCGATCCGATAACCGTTGGATAACGGGTATCCGATACCCGAAAAATCGAGATTCAGGTATATATATTGTCTTGCTTTTGGGTATCGGATATACCCAATTACCCGGTAGGCACCCGATTTGACTTAAGAGTTTAGAATTAGAGATGCACTTTACTCTTTTAGACTTTCAGACTTTCTTTTCTTTCGTCTCACTCACTTTTCTCCTTTTGCCTCATTGTTTCTCCTTTGTTCGTTCGACGTGACACAGCCAGCGGCACCGCCCCACCTCGGCGTGAATCGCGACACCACCGGCACCAACTCGGTGACTCCACCGCCCCATCTCGAACTGCCAGTTTTCCGAACTCCGAAGGCTTCTATCGTCAGTCTCCGACCCGACGCAACGCCACCGCCCCATCCTGACATGAGTCGCGACGCCACCAGCAGGTCCGATACTGACTCCACCGCCCATCTCCACCTGCTAGCCTAGTGTCTGTTGTCTGAAGTACCAAAGGTCCAAATCCCTTTATTTCTCCCCCAAAAAATCGTCTGAATCCGAAGCGGCGAAGCCTTCTCTCGCTAGTCTCTGACGCGACGCCATTGCCCCATCTCGATGCCACCCGCGAGTCCTCCACTACCCTACCTATTGTGAATATGTGATTTTAATTTTTAGCTGTGATCGGTGATTCAGATTTGGCAATTTTCATGAATCTTGAAGTTGAAGCTGCATAGTGCATATGTTGTAAACTTGTAGTTCACTAGTTGTACAGAACTTGTAGTCTTGTAGAGTTATAGCCTTGTAGGCTTGTAGTAGATGATATATTGAATTTGACAAAGAGCTAGTGACAACAGAGTGTGTGATTGTGTGTATTAAACTTGATTATTTGATAATTGTTTGTTTCATTTCATTGTTGGGTCGACACTCAAGACTCGAGAGTTTCGTCGTTTCAGATTGTTGTGGTCCTTGTGGCCTTGTGGGATTTGTAAATTTGGTAATGGTGTTGCCATTTTTTATCCAAAATTTTCCATGTAAATGTTCATAGTATATATATGTGGATAAAATCTTTCATGAAATAGTTTCAAAGGAGTTTCGTTCAAGTTTCTTACAACATGATTGTCAATTCGCCCCCTAAGTCTAAGTGACTGGAAATTTCTATTTTTTACGTAGCTTCACACATAATCTTTATTCTCATCCCAACTGATATGTGTCGTCACTGTCATGTCATATGTGTTTGAAGTTTATCATATGTATTACCAATGAAGAAGATAAACTGATGCTAATTTAATAAGAAAAATGGACTGACAATAAAAAATGATTAGAAGACTACAATAAATTGGGACGTATGGGGTTATTATTCATATAAATGACTATAGATAATATAGAACACAAAAAAAAAAAAACTATATTATATGTGTAATGTATAAATGGGTATATGTATATATGTGTGTGGAGTAATGAATAGTGGACGAAGTATTTATGTACTTGTTTCAATCATTCAGAATAATATATTATGAAATCTATCTAGGCCATTTTTGATTATCTTTTTTAGTTAAACTTTACTCAGTTTGAACGATATATTTATTCCTTTTATGCTAGAATGTCTATTTATTACTCCATTGAAGCGTATCAAATGCAATTCCATAATGAACTTGCTATATGGTAGTGTCTTGTCACCTCTGTATATTAGTATTTGACTAAATAATTGTTGGATATATGCAGATTTTAAGGTTGTAGAGAAGTCACGAGTGTACCAAAAATATCAAACTTCTATTTTTTAATTAATATTTAAAAATTATCGATTTATATGTGTTTGAAGTTTATCATGTCACATATAATTACTCTCTTATTTGTATTGAGTGGCTTATTTATGTTTGAAGTTTAATAGGGATGAATTCATCTTAAGGAACATGAAGATAGCAATATTATTTTAGATGATCAAGATTTGGAAGACGTGGAAATAGTGAGGGATATCGAAAATGAAGAAAACCTAAGAGAGCAAGCAACATAAAATACTCAATCTCAAAAGAGAAGAAAAATCGATGAACCTCGGGAATCGAGATCTATGTATTGGAGTGATTACACGAAAGTAGGGGTAGAAATGGGTAATCCTCCAATTAAGAAGTTAAAAGGAAAGTGCAAGTGCTGTGGAACTTTAATTGCAGCCGACATACATGGGTACGACACCAATGATTTAAGAAACTACACCATCACATGTTTGAAGAGGTTAGCAAAATCACAACCTGGTAACGATCAGACTGTTTTGAACTTTTTAGTGGATCGAAGTGGCGGGAACTCATCCTTGACTAGTTGGAAGTTTGATCAGAAGACGGTTAGACAAGCACTGTGCGAGATAATCATCCTCGACGAGCTTCCCTTCACATTTGTAGAGCACGAGGGTTTCAGACACTTTGTTCAGAGCATTTGTCCACAATTCCAAATTCCGTCGAGAAAAATAATAAGAACGGATTGTGTGAAGTTATTTCTCGAGGGCAAGCAAAATTTGCACAAGTTCTTCAAGAAAGAAGGCATGGGGAGAGTGTCTATCACCAGTGACTGTTGGACTACAGTGAACAACACAAACCTCATTTGTGTTACTGCAACTGCATAAGAAGATCATCATTTTTTCAAAGATTGAAAGTGACAGGGGAAGTGACATTGGTGAAGCCATAGTCGCGTCATTGGAGGATTGGGGATTGAAAAACCTATTTGCTTGCACAATAGATAATGCATCCACGAATGATGGGGTTGTTAGACATGTCATCTCTCACTTGGATTGTTTAAGACAAATGTTCTGGATATGAAATACTTCCATATGCGCTGTGTAGCACATATACTAAACTTGGTTGTACAAGATGGTTTGGAAGAGATATGCATATCTATACGCAGTAACGCAGAGTTAGAGAGGCCGTCAAGTGGCTCGAGAGTTCACGAAAGAGAGGTACACAATGGGATAGAGTCGTGAATATACTTGTAGACAGGATTCATTGTAAGAAGTCAATGTGTTTGGATGTTCCCTCTCGATGGAACTCCACATATTTGATGTTAGAGGCAACACTACCTTATCAAGAGGCATTCAAGGTCCTCGGGCAAATGTATCCTTCTTTTGACGAAGATTTGTCGCAGAAAAAGCACAACATTCTTTTTATTGGATTGCTTCAAGAAGAAGATTGGGTTAATGGGAAGAAGGTGCTGGAATACCTGAAGAAGTTCTTCGAGTTGACTCTCCAAGTCTTCGCCACCAAATATCTGACATCACATTTGTTTTCTGAAGAGATATGTGACATCTTTGATCTCATCAGTTAGTTGGAGATTAGTGATGATCTTGAAGTGAGTTTCATGGCCACAAAGATGAGGTAACCCATTTCTTTGTACTATACCCTAGTAGTCTAATCAAGTTTTTTGTGTATCACATGTGTTGACTTTCCTTTTTTTTTTTTATATCATTTTCATGGTTGAAGATTGGAAAATATTGAGGGAAGAAAGAGTATTGAATCCGAAGATGGACAAGATTTTATACATTGTTGTTGTTCTTGATCCAAGGTAAAAGATGAAGAATGTGGAGACGTGCTTCAAATAAGTCTATAGAGCTGAACGCGGGGCCAATATGGTGAAGGAGGTGAAAGACTCGATGGATGAATAGTTTGAGTTTTATAGAGCGTAGAAGGTGACTCCTCCTCTCCCTCGAACAATTGATACGTCTACTACGGCACCTCATAGTCATGGTAGGTTGGATCGTCGAGGCTCCCTTAGCCTTATGGCCTGCAGGCTAGCAATGATGAAGAGACTAGCAATGCAAATGAGCTCGTTATTTATCTCACGAAAAGCAAGCACAAAGTGGCAAAGGATGAGGTGGACAACTTTGACATCTTGAACTGGTGGTCGGAGAATCCACATTACCACATTTTGAGTGAGATGACAAGGGATATTTTGGCAATTCTCATTTCCAGTGTTGCTTCAGAGTCCGCATTTAGCACGAGAGGTTGTGTTCTCACTGCATAGAAAAGTTCCTTGACTTGCAATATGGTTGAGGCTTTGATTTGCGCCGGAGATTGGTTGAAGACTAGTACTATTGTGGAAAATAAAGATGAAGAAAGCATGCCTGAAGAAGAACAACAAAAAGAGTTTCAAAATGGTAAATACTATTCTTTAGATTTTCTTCATTCTTACATAGTTAATGTTTAGTTTTCTTATATGATGAATGATGGATGGATAATAATGTTTGGTTTATATTATTTCATTGCTAACTTGTTTCGAACTTTAAGTATTAATTTATTATGAACGATGATGATGATGGATGGTGATTCAGATTGATAGTTTCTTTCTTTTTTTTTCCATTATAATGGATGATGAATGATGAATGATGATTGATGATTGAATTGATAAATTATGATGGATGATTGGATGTTGGTTTTTGGTTTTTAAAATAGGTGGAAATTTAAATAAACTAATGGGATATTTTCATTTTTTTAAAATGTTTTAGTTACTAAATTAAATTTGATTTCGTGATTGAGACTTGAGAGGAATTCAATTTCTCAATGACTTGGTATTTTAAAATATAATTGGCCACAAAAATTTATTTTTGCCTTTGATTTTCAATTCATATATGGTTTATCTTGGCATTTCATTGTATGAGTTGACAGAATTTGATAATAGACCCTCCTCCACACAATTTTTATTTTACAAATTTATGCATCTTTGTTATAGGTCGTAGTTTGATTTGATTCAATTAATCATCGAAATTTGACTATAATGCATGTGTATCCCCTTTAATTATTTGCAAAGTCTGGTCATTAATTTAATTAGTAATTACCATGTCAAAATAGGTTGCACTGTAAATTACCAATATTTTTTTTCCAATGTGTTGAATATCTTTCAGTTATAGCCTATGGACATTTTGAAGATATAAGAAGCTGAAAGCGTATAGAGCATGTGGATAAAAACAATCAATTCAATTAATTCTAAAAAAATAACAATTCAGGTTATAGGGTACCCGATTCGGCGGGTATGGGTTCCCGTTTTGGGTACTCGGATACCCGATAGATATGTCGGCTCGGGTATTGGGGTGTAATATTTTCCGTTTTTTCGGGTTCAGGTACCCGTTTGTTCGGGTCGGATGCCCGCTCGAATTCTCAGCCCTATGTGACTCATTTACTAATATACATATAAAAAAAGTATGACCAACTTTTTTGTGGCACAATCTAATATGTACTGTCTGTAGTAACCGCTAATTATTCTTAATGACTAAGTGATATTATTGTTATTATCTCAAAAAAGATATTATTAAAAATGCAAATTTATATGAGTAATACAATATCATCTCCCCCACTAAAAAACGCATATAATAATGGAATAGTGAACTAATAATAATTTTTGATAGAAAAAACATTGAAAAAACATGACAACATTTTTCGAAACCATATATCCAAGTAATTGCCAACAAAAATGAAAAATATTATGTTAATGCATAAAAATTTGCTATAAAGATTTGTATATCCATAATTCAAGATTGTGTAAATGGAAAAAATTATTTACAAGTTTTCTAATGATATTTAACAAAAAATTATAGTATGGGGTAATTTCGTAAGAAAATAATATAATTAATAATAAAATCGATTAAAATAAAATCAGTCCAATTCAACTCAAAATTTAGGGGTATTATGTATATAAAATTTGTGTAAATTTATATTTAATAGATTAATATATCTTTGGATTTGATAGTTTTGCTCCGATTTTTGTGTCTCTTCTAACACAATTTTTATACAAACATATTTGTCGGTGAAAAGTGTATGGTTACACAATAATTATGTTAATGTATATAAATTGTACATACATAATTGAGATTTTTAAGTATTTTATCTATAAAATCAGTTTATAAATATTTATTAGTTTAAAATAAATTAATATACATTCTTAGGTAATCATTTAGGAAAAGATAAACTTTTCCATTGGATATCTACATATTTTTATCTTCAAATTAAACTGGAAATCATGTTAATTTATCATATATGAATGTACATAGTTGATTAACATTTTAGTCTATACATTATCATTGTGGCTTTGTTTGGAGAATCTATCAAAACAAATTTTCAAACATATTTAAAAATATAATAAGGCAATTCAAATAAGAAAATAATATAATTAGTAATCAAATCAATTTAAATAAAACTGATTCTGTTCAATTTAAAATTTAGGGGTATTATGCATGTATAGTTTATGTACATTTATCTTTTCTTTTAAATAAATAAAAGGCGTCTTAACCGTGTTGGACTAGCGTAGATGTCAAACATAAACACTAATTTAAATTTAAAAAAAAATGAAAAATGAATTAATTAGCTGGATTGAAATTGCGTTATCTAGCGAAACTAATATTGCCCCGTGCTTTGCACGGGTAACAACTTTTACTTTTTTTTAAGAATAAACTAATTTGTAAATTAGTAGTTTTGATCCTGAAAATTTAAAATTTGAAGAATTAATAGATAATACCAACTCGAATTTTGGATGTTCATTAATTATCAAAAACAAGATTTGAGTATGCAATAAAATTCATGTGATTAATTTAATAAACCCCCAATTACGGTGCCTATTCTTGAGAATTGAGACATTTACTAGCACGAATTCTTGAAACAACCAAAAAAATAGATTGACACACAATCAATTTGAAATGTTTTGTAAGACGTTCTTATTCTTTAAAAATCAAGTATCAACTATCATTCAAAATGCGTCCGCACAATGTTGTTTTACCTTTACCATTGAGAATATGTAGCAACTAATGAAGTCTTAAAACAATAAATAATACAATTGTTACAATTTTTTTTTTGTAAGTAGTAATATGAATATATGTCCAAAAGAAAGAATTTACAAATTTTAAAAATTGCAGAGATATGGAACCTTTGATTCCGATGGTAGTAAAATTGAAAACTTGGAGTTGGATGTCTTGCATCATGACCAGAGCGTCAATAAATAAACTATGTCAACTTTTTTATTAAATCATCAACACAATATTATTAATTAATAAAAGCAACAAACATAATTTCAATCTATATACATATATATATATATGCATATAAGAAAGTTTTTATATAACTTAGAAATCTCCCAAATGAACAATTAAGTATTTGTGCTATAAAGCGTATGCCATTACAAAAAAATGGGCTTTAGCGAGCATCAATATCGCTCGCTCATTAACGAGCACCTACCAAGCACATGTTCATATTATCGAGAACTTAGCGAGCACTGACAAAAGAGTTGGAGGAAGGAGACATTACCGAGCACTTCCATGCCCAATAATTGTCATACATAGCGAGCACTCACCGAGCCGCATGTCATGTGCTTAGTTATTTTTAGTGCAAAAACAAATCGGAAAATATTTGCTAGTGATTACCGAGCACGCTGGTGTTGGTAAGATATAATTTTTTAATAATTTAAACTATTATTATCAAGCACGCCTTGTGGTCGGTAATGTAAATATATTTTTACAAATATTAATTATATTATATTTACCGAGCACTGGGTGGTCGGGAAGTTATTTTTTTAATTTTAATTAATTGGAATTTACCGAGCACATTTATTAGAGAACTTGCATTGTTTTGGTAAATACAATAATTTACGTGTTTTGGAAAATACAAATTTTGTTGATGTAGGGACTAGAATTACGTGTTTTTTTTCCGTAATGTTAATATGTTTGTTTTGATTTATTTTGTTTTTGTATAATAGGGTAGTAAAATGGATGTAATCCCGAGAAGTAGGTGGATGTATTTGAGAGAAAAAAATCACTTGAGAATATAATCATAATTTTATTAATGGGTTAGATACGTTTATAAATTTTGCCATGCAACATCCCTCTAAAATGGATGGTTTGAAAATTAGATGTCCATGTGTACATTGTGATAATAAAAGATTTCTTCCTAAGGGCACGATAATGGAGCACCTCGTGAGGAGAGGTGGGAGCGTTATCTAGTTCAAGGCATACTGAACTGATGCATTTTGATCCGCCACCAAATCCGTACCAACAGATGGTGTACGATGTGTAGGGAAAAATAGTCGGTCCTAATCCTTATCATTTCTAGGCGTAGTATCCTAAACAATATAGAACATGATACTTATATGACGGAACCCCCCAATAATGAGTCGCAATTGTAACACCCTTACTCGATTAACTAAATAACTGAATAAGTGATGTTACATCTTGGTTCGTTAATCTTTTAGGGTTTTTTTCTATTCTATTGCAAAAACCAATCTCATTTTCGAATACTTACTTGAACATTCTCTATCATTGTATCAAAACGTTTATCAAATTTTCATAGCACGTCATCTCATACTTATCATACTAATCCCTGTTTTAAGTTCAGCTTAGTTTATAAAACGCCAACAAAAGCATTATAACAAGCTTACATGACCTTGATGAATAAAAAACTATATATACACACAAGACATTCAAACCGGACATGTCACATCTAATACAACTCAATAATTACTAGCAGAAGTCAGTGACTTGACACGCGTGGCTGCTCAAAGTACGAGAAAATGACAATATCTTAATCTGCAAAGGGAAGTAATGGGGGTGAACCTCGACAAGCTCAGTAGTTCACTTCCACCTTAGAATTTAATCCATGTAATTTCGTCAGTACACTACTAACTTATAACAAGTAACGATCTTATAAAAATATTTACCTGACAATTTAAACTTAAATTTCATTCAATACAACATAATTAAGGCTTTAGCAGATAAATCATTTCAAACAACACACTTAACCAAACTGAAAGAAATAAAAACTTGTAACATCCATATTGCCTCAAATGCCTCTATTCTTTAACCTATTTTTATCCAAAAGTAGCTTCAATATAACATCAACATTAAGTTCTTCACTTTGTTTAATTCTTTGTAAACCCTATTAGTTCATAAATACTTTCTAATATGCAATGTTAACTAAGATCATCTATCCACATCATTTTTCATCGTAACATATTCGCATATACATCAACAAGAATTAATACCACAATAACTCATATTTACCAACCAAATTCTGCTCAATTTTATATGTCAATAGTTCACATTACATATTTATGTGGACTATTGCACTTATTCACATAATTTTAATAACTATATTCATACCAGTCATATAATGATGATTCGCCATATTCTTCTGTTTAAATCATCACGTTTTCCAAGTCATTCATAGTACTTAGATCATACATATAATCTTGTCAGCGTAACACACAAAATGCAAAAATAGCCCCACAAACATGCTTGGTGGAAGACACGAGTAAGCAGACACATATACTCAGTCCGATAAAGGGCGCTTATCACATATCTAACCCATGTAAAGGGTAACGATCACATATAGTCCATGCTAGACATTGCACATCTCCCATATGGCCTATCGTAAGGCAGTGCACAGTCCTATATGGCCTATCGTAATTATTACATACTTTCTCGTACATGGCACATATTATAAACCATCATGTCATATATATGTGCAGACAATTGCTTTGGTTATCCAGAAGACAAATGGTCGAACGTGTGTTCAGTACTGTTGTCTTATGGCATGCCAACTATACTCTGTAACTCACTCAAGTAACGGGGCTTAACACGTATATATCATGCTTGTTCACATCATTTAGCATATAAACGTTTAGAACAAATTCATAACATGCATAAATTATAATACATTCCTTCGACCATATTTCACATGATATACAACACATGCTCATGTTTTTGTTACACATTTCATACATTTTCCATCATATCACATTTTAGTAATGCAATTCCAATTCTCATCACGTAGAATAAACACATTTAAGTTCAAAACCAATAATTCTTATACTATTTCATATATATAGTACTTCATGTGTCCCCTAAATTTGCTTCTAAGTTCATACATAAAAGCACAAAGCAATATTTATCGAGTTCAAGACATAGAATTCTTAAGTACGCGTACACTACATGTGCACGCCCAAAAATACTTCAAGTTACTTACTCGTTCACTCTTGGACCTTATCATTTCCCCTGTGGCTTGAACTTGGATTTTGTTCGCCTTTTTAAATTAGATAAACATTGATATATATATATATACACACACACACACACACTTTATCGCTTATAAAACAATGACAATATATAAACTTTTTACATTTCCTTTTTCAAGAAATTTGAAAGTCTAGTTATATTGTTTGATGGATTTAAATCATTTAAAGCTTTACATTCTACTATATATATATATATATATATACATTCAATCTTATGTTATTGTAACTGGGGCTTTGTATCACTAAATACGTTTTTCCAACATTTTTAAGTGTTAGTTTAACATAACACACACTTACTCATTTCTAACTTAACATCTAGAGTTTCCAAAACTCACTGCATTGCACCATCTTAAAAGACTAAACTGCTTTCGTTTAAGCATTAGTAGAGATCAAGCTTAACATTTTTAGAAACCGTAAGTGTCTAGTTTAATTGAAAAAGGTACATTCAAGTATCTTAAGTGATTCAGGATATATGCTTGTTGTCTTACTGTTTACCAAAACTTGATAACTTCTGGCAGTTATTTTCTAACAATTTATAAACATAGCAAATGAACTCCTTAGATCTTCATAAATTTTTTAAAATTGTTAAAACAGAGCTTATACTATCCTAGGCATGCCTAATAATTTTGGTCAGAAAGTGCCAGAACCTGGGCCTTCAGTTTATTTTAGTATCTTTCTTAGACCATGTTTATCAGCGACCAAGCAGACCACCCAACCAGCCACCTTTTTCAATATTTAATTAATTTCTCTCTCT
>JAYDZE010571258.1:0-11846 GCA_034509125.1 Monilaria moniliformis
TATATATATATATGAATTTAATTAGCATGTGAATTTTAAAATTTAAATAAAGGTAAAGAAAAAAGAAAGAACGCAAAAAAAAGCGAAAAAATTGAAAAAAATGAAATAAACGATTTTGTATATCCTAATTTAATGCATATGTGAATTATATTAATTAAACTTTTAAATTTAAAAATTCACATGCTAATTAAATTCACACACACACACATATATATATCATTAAAAAAACACAAAAGAAGTCAAAGAACGAATAAAAACAAACATAAAACGAATAAAATGTAACAAATAAAAATTCATATGCAAATTAAATTTAATTAAATCTAAAAATTCACATGATAATTCATTCATATATATATATATATCATATAAAAAAGCTAACAAAAAAGAAAAAAATAAGAAAAACGTAAAAAATGAACAAAGAAAACGAAAAAAAACTATGTAAAACTAGAAAAAAACAAAAAAAAAATGGAAAAAGAGTGAAAAAACAAAAAAAAAACAAAAAAACAGTAAATGTGCTGTGTGGGAGTCTCGAACTCGAGAGTCGAGACCTAGGGCATCCAATATGGAAGCCCTACCACTGGACTACCTCCTTATTTTGTATATAAAGGAACACGTAAATATATATTCTCTTTAGGAAAGCTGTTTTTTTTTTAAATTCTCGGGTCGCGATCGGGTCGGTCCCGGGCTGGAGGATCCGCGCGCACCATTAGTCAGAGCTCATGGAAGTTTTTGTCTTGATAGTATCGTGAATGATATGTTTGTTGTATGATTATGAAGATAAAGTATTGTTGTATAATTAATATGGCATAGCATCGATATGTCGTTCACTATCTGTAAGCAATTTTTGTTACTTGTTCACATTTGATCTATTTGATTCCTTTTTTCTTATAACTTTAGAATTTGATGATCCCGCATAAAAATTTCTAAAATATATCAGATTAAAAGACAACATTAAAAAGAAAAAATGTTGATATTGACATAATCTAAATTCACGAGAGATGCTCATAAATAATGAGTAACATATTGATCTTGTGGCAATTCATATCTCATATGTGCATAATGAATATATGGAGACCTAGTAATACAACATCAATATGAATTAATTTGATCAATGCATATTATTCTATAGTAATAATTTAAACTTTGCAAAAGCTAAGTACTTTTGGACACACGCACACATATATACACGCATTTCGGACTTTCTACTTTCGTCCAAGATGACAAATTAGTTTGTGCTCTTCTTTTTGGCTTTAATTGAAGTACATAATATCACTACATTATTCTTTATTATGTCTTAATATACACTCAATTTGGACCTTCTAATTTCATTCACATTAAAAAAGTATTTGGTGTGTGTATGTGTGTGTGTTTTCCTTTTTAAGTATCTTTTTCTTTATTTTTCGAAATTGTCTTTTATATAGAGTCAAAACATGCATGTGTACGAAATGAAAATTAATGCAGAGATCGACCAAATACACGCAATTAAAAGAAAAGATAAAAGTAAAAACAAGGTGATCATGTCGAAGTCAAACTATGGCTGCTTAGATATATTCAGAGGAGACCTACAAATTAAAAAAAGTCGCAATATATAGATTAATTGTCGATCTACATATAATCAAAGCATTAATTGAACACGCTTATTAAATACAATACATGATATAATACTATGTGCGACCCCAAAACCAGGTCCCCTACAAAACCAGGCAAGAATTGGAACCACCTTTTTATATTCTTTTAATTTTTAAATAATACAATTATACCAATATTTAAAAGATAGATATTGTGCTGAGGAGTGAAGAGTATGGGCATGTATATTTGTACCTGAAATTCATAATAATAATGCTAATCCGATCATTGGAGGGAGACATGAAAGGATGGACAAGAAAAGGATTAATTTGATCCATAGTTGTGCACATTATCATGAATGATTTATTATTCAAAATTGATTAATTCATAAATAAAAAAGATGAAAAATCCGTGCATTGAACGGGATGGAACACTAGTTAAATAAAAGAGGGATAATTTTGTGTGATGATTTGTTGGGAAAGTCTAGACACATGAATTAAATTAAAGAAATATATATTTTTGGGGGTATACCGAAAGAGAAAAAAGGAATGGTTAATTTGAAATGAATGGAATATCAATATCGTAATATAATTATTTAAATATTAGTTTGTTGCAAGTTGTGGGGTGGAAGCCACTCCAAAACCACTTTCTGATGATGTGATCAAATCCAATGCACAAGTGTTGAATATTATATTCTTCATAATTGGGTTTATTTAGAAACCTGTCCATAGATTAGCCGCAAGAGTTGTTTTTAGTTTTTGGGATAAGACCACTATTTGCTACGTAGCAACAACTTGTTCCCCTACATTAATTAATTATTAATCACCAAAAGATCTTGCATGACTCTTCAAATATCATAAATAGGGAAACCCCATTTCCATTTTCGGCTTATTCCCTTTCCTAAATATCGGAAAAACCAAATTTATATACCCTCCCTCTGGCTCTCTCTCTCACTCTCTCTCTAAAATAGTAAGTGTCGCTTTCATTCCAAGTCATTCTTCGACTTTACAGATAAGGTGCGGCTGTTGTTATCGGAGTTCCGCATAGCACTCTCACTTAATTAACTTACGAATTTAATTAACCTCTGCGATTAACAGTCATAATTAACGAACCCCATCTGTCAATTTGGACATTAACGAGTGTATATAACAGAATAATTAAATATGAGTGGAATGCAAATAAATGAGCAGAATCTATGCAACTGTAGATACGTGCCCCGCCAGGCCATGAACTAACGTACGCGTGCATGTACGTTATACGTACATACGAAAAGATTAATTAACGACTTCAATTGCTGCTGACGTGGAATGCTATTATTTTATTATTTTTGTTCCTTTTGTTAAAGAAAGTAAATAATTAAATATTCTCCAAAAAAAGATGGCATGGGGGAGCATTGAACCGGGGAGGAGTTAAGACGTGATTAATCAAAGTAATCAAAACCAGTTGGCGTGATTTACGATTAATTAATCTATGCCTTGACATGCATTTAATTGCTATTGTATAAGTCAACAAGTTGTTTGCTATAATTTAGATCTTTATTTAAATTTTTGGACCATATATATGTATTATATCACATCGTACGAATAAATGATTGGGATCCAACTATGAATGTCCCATTCCCAGTTCAAAGGGGTGTGTATATGAATAATAAAATGTATTATTTATATTTCTCGTGTTTAAATTTGGATCAAGAGGTTTCCATTACATGCAGAGTTGTTGTGCATTTTAAATTTTTAATCAAGCGCAAGACACTAAGTCAGGTAATCTGTTGGCAGATAATTTATTTTTATGATATATATATATACAGAGTAAACATATTATTATTCCATAATTAATGATTAGACCACATTTTGAAAAATAACTCATACTAGAGATCTGGCATAAAAAAAAATTAGGATAGTCGGATGGTGTCATGGTGATAGAGATAATACACTAAATTCCATTCTTGAAGCACTCAAAATTTATTGAGAATTGTATTATAGCCCATTATCTGAGTTGTCCTCCTACATTGCTAATTTTGTTTTCAAACATTCTACTACTAAATACTTGAGTTAGGAGTTAAGCGCAAAGGAGTTGGAGCTTCTCAAATGGGCTATTAAAATTTGACTGGGGCTTCAAGTCTTAGCTAGGTAGTAGCTAGACTAGACCCATCCATTGTACAAGTGGCGCAAGTAGCCCTATAAACATACACATATCTTCGATTTCTTAAGTGATTGTCAACAGCTTAATTAATCCCCTAAATAAGAGCTCAATATTAATTAATTACTGAAAGAACAAGTTGATTTCATTTGAATTAGCAATTATTTTAGCAGCTTCAAGATCCTATGAAGTAATTGTTAATTTGTTATTGCTTGAATAGGGACATGAAGTAATTTAATTTGTAGTTTTTTGGAGATCAAGAGCTGGACGCCCATACTTTATTTATATATATCTACGACATTTTTTATAACTCTGACTTAATTTATTGAGTCGATCGAAGTACTATATATACTTTTGAATTCCGCGAATAGTCAAATAGTCGAAAATTTGTTCTATATGAATAATGTCATATTAATTAGCATAATCTATATATAATACCAACTTGTGCCCACAGTTTTTCTCACACCACGACAACCTCCTTAAGTTTAGGGGATGAGTGTTCAATTTATTTGATTGGTTAAATTTATTTTCTTATTGACCTTAATTCAAATGGGTAATTTTATCGACGTTTGATGTAGTGGATGAGATAGATAAGATTGATAGGATAGAGTAGGATTAAATTGTTTGCATTATTTAGTGTTGTATTTAGATTATTAATTATTATGTAGGATGAATTGAAGGATTATGACTAAAATGCAAAAAAAATTAAAAAATAGATTTTTTTTTATAATCGTGTAAAAATGTATGAATTGAGAACAAACAAAATCGATAATAATTCTTTTGAGAGTATTTTGATAATTTTGTATTATAGATTGGAAGATGATTAAATAATCAAGCCATATTTGAAGTGATAAAGTAATCATCTAAATGGATAATTAGGTGCATGCTAAGTTATCTATCACCATTAACCAGTCTAATTATGCAAATCAAACATTTGATTAAGTTTGATTAGTTTATCAATCATGCCTTATCACTCAAATCAATTGCCCTCTTAATAGGTCAAAGTTAATGTAGTATTTGAATACGAATGAACGAGATTGTTGGTTCGGTTTTTCAAATTAATTTGATAAAGTGGATTTAGATTATAAATTGTTTTTGAACTTTAAGGTCATTGGTTTTTTTAATATATAGTTGGTTTCACATTTCATGAAGATGTCAAAATAGGGCTTACTTTTGAGGCTGAGCTTATTGCAGCTGTGTAAGCAAGCTTATGAACAAAATTGGTTTTGTCTTTGGCTCGATGTCAATTTAATTTATGCAATATCCTTTTTTCTTCTTCATACTATTGTATTAGCGAAATAATTTTTGTTAGTCCATTATGTATTGATGGGCTTCTGAGACCACGTTATATATTGGGCCCAGTCAGCTGAACTAAAATTTGAGTTAGTGTTCTTCACATTTCATTGAAGTGACCTTAATGCTCAATATAGAAAGAATTTGCATTCTTGATTTAATTCAGATGGCGTCATAAGCATATGATGGAGAGGGAATCACGATGATGCACCAATGATCGAGTAAACAAAAGACAAATAGCATGAGTTTGGATGTCAATTCAATTCGAAATTGATAGATTGATATGAATAGACTGGAAAAGAGGATTACAATCGAAATTTTCTAG
The DNA here is from genome assembly GCA_034509125.1 of Monilaria moniliformis. Classification (NCBI taxonomy): domain Eukaryota; kingdom Viridiplantae; phylum Streptophyta; class Magnoliopsida; order Caryophyllales; family Aizoaceae; genus Monilaria; species Monilaria moniliformis. Next base: position 5,324 of record JAYDZE010571258.1, read on the forward strand.
GCCAAGCCCTCATCTAAGTATAATAGGACTGACTAGATAGCAAGTGGACTGGTCCGATTAATATCCCTAAATATATGATATGATGTGGTGACGGGAAGCTTCAGATTTTGAGCCTTGAACCAAAAAGAGAGGAACTAAGTTCATTTTTCTGAATTTGGATAGAAATAATTTGGTGTTTTGACGCTGACTTTTTATATCAAGTGATGTTGATGTTGTGATAATTTGGTAGAGAGGCTGAGACACATAATCATAATTTCAAGTAGTGAAGTTTGGTAGGGCAGTATTGTCACATTGTGAAACAAACCTCAAACTATTTCAGCCCAGCTCACTCTTGGGCCCACATAACAAACAAAGGCATAGTATTCACAGTACATGTGACGCAAAACAAAGTATAGAAATAATATTGGGAATATGTAAAAAAGCAATAAATCCTAATATCATTTTAAATAGTGGAATAACTTACGTGATTACTTTAATTTATATATGTAAGTATGTTAAAAACATCTTGTCTATGACTATGCATGCATTTTTATTGTCAAAAGTTCATATATATATATATTCATAAATACATTAAATAAATATTTATGGTATTATATGTTGTATTATGTAGATTAAGTTATGCAATATATGGAGTACAAGCTTCTCATATTTGCTACTGAGTGACATTTGAAAAATCAAAACTTAATTTGTCTGAGTCGGACTCTAGTTTAAAATTTTAGGGTGGAACTCTAGCAACTATTTCACTCGACTCGATATCTTCATTAATGACATATTTTTATAAATCTCTATATTATATCCAATGATTGTCATATTATTATAAATCTCATATACAATTGAATTCATGTATATTTGAATGACTTATGCATGGCAGAATAAATTACAGTTGTCATACACGAGAGTCTACCATAAGTTGACATTAAAGTAAATATAATTGATAAATACTGATTAGATATATATTTTTCTTAGTAGGAATACGATCAAATAAAAATCTCGTAAAAACTACTGATAATTTTCTTTTAACTTTTGAAATAACTGCAATTAACTAATAAAATATTCGCACTTTCGTAGTCTTATGTTCGAATTTTATTGAAAACATAATTATAGGGCAATTACACAACCACTAAAATTTAATTAATATATATATATATTAAATAAAGTTACTCTATAGATTAAATGCAAGTTTTTACTATATTGTGAGTTTTCCTTTTCTTTTGAAAAAAAGGAAAGACTTATATTAATTTGAAAAAAGAAAATCATCCTAGCCAGACACAACAGACTTAAATATAGAGATTATCCAAAATAGACTCAAATAGTTTTGGCAAATCCTTCTAATGAATGTAATGATTAAATTTAGAATAGCCCAATTTCAAAACTTTCTGACCATTTTTAATCACGGAAAGCTCTTATTTGGGCCAGATACGTAGGACAAACAAGAGGCCTAGCTACAAATTCCGGCTACTTGGCTAGGAGGAAGGTAGATCATGCAAGATCTCATCCTAAAAGATCGGAGCAGTTTGTACTGTAATACATACCTAGAACTACGATCAATATACAATTGTATGTAAGTATAACCCAATTAGGTCAAACAATTCATTAAATTATTCTTCATTCTCATAAGATCGGAGCAATTTGTACTGTAAAAAGGACTGTTCAAGAAAAGAAAGTTGCACATAAAATAATTATTGCACATTCTTGATAGACGAAAAAATATAATATATATATAAACTTTAATAATTATTCGGTTTTTCATTTTAAATATTAGTTACTAATTATCTTATGATCGATAGTCACAAAAATGCAATGATATACAGAAACTAAGAATTGTGGTGACCGGCAAGCAACCAAGGAATGTCAGTTTCATTAAATTGAGCTCCTGCAATGAAAATAGCGTAAATTAGAAGAAAACAAAGTAGTAAAAGATTAGAGATAGATTAAAAAAATCTTCAAGAATGTGCTTCCATCTATAGGTCAACTAATGGAGTAGATTTTTTTGAAGGGAAACTAATGGAGAAGATTTAAATGTAGTGATCCTTTTCAAAACCCTACATGCTTCATCTAATTAATTCTCTTATTTCATTTTACTTTTCTCAACTATAGGAAACATTGAATTCAAATTTTAGTGCAAATAAATAGTGCTACATATCTAGGATCGAGTCAAATTGCGCAAATTAATATTCATAAATCATGATCCTAATGCTCAAATTAGATTCTAATATATTAAGATATACCTAACCCACAATTATTTACGTGACTAAACTAAGTACTAAAACTCTGTCCTGCACAATAATAATAAATAATTAAATCACCTAATGACTTGGTCCACCACTTCCATGCTACTACTTATTTTTGGCAGTAAGTTGTAACAAATCAATTAACTTAGTGAGACAGTGTTAATTGACATAATTGGACATGGCGGTGGCGGTTGACTTTTAGTTGGTCAGGCCCACTATTTGCCATGAAAGTAGGATATATAATTTTTTAAATTTATAAACTTTTTATCTATCATTTATAATATATTTTATTTTTATAACATGTATTATTAAAATAATTAATTTAACGTTGGGACATGATGAACGTAATACCATTAATGGAATGCTAAATCTCATTTCCTTATTATATTGATTATTGATTATGAGACACTTGATAATTGGATCTATTATTTTCTATAAAAATGGAATAAACTATGAAAAATGACGATTCTTATTATCATGTTGCACAATTAATGGATTGATGTTGTATATGTATATAAGAATTTTTCGTATTCGAGATTTTTAGCAAATAATATATTCAAAGTTCAGAAAATATAATTTAAACGAAAAAAATAAAGATTGAATTATGGTGAAAAGCACACATAATTTTGTTGGATATATATAAAAATTCAAAGCAAACACCATCAAGTTTGAGAAATAAAATTAAAAAGTCAATTGAGAAAGAATCTGCATTAACTGTTTTGATTTTGCACTTTTCCCATTTAATACAAAAGGGTGTGATACTAATAAATCTGCCATTCCATGTTAATCTTAATAAAAATACAGCAAATCTTAATTAAAAAATGAAAAATGATATTGCAATTAGGCAATTACAGCTTAAACCCCTCTCTTTCTCTCTCTCTCTCTCTCCTGCCTGAAGGTTGAAACTTCAACTGACATTGGATTTGGCTTATTTTGATTCACTTGAGGCCGTGGACCACCATGATCGAAACGGATTGGTGACTTGAAATGAGATTCCATTGATGCCTGGAGTACCTATTGGTGCAATTTCTTCGTAATTTGTTGTATACGAAGGAAGTTGAGGGATTCAATGGCTTGGAGCAATCCATTGAAGGAGGTGGCAACTTCCAGGCCATTGTTCTTGACGATCTACGCCACCGTGATTATCGGAATCTTAGTTTCTTCATTTTATGTCTTCTCCGCAGTTTTCTCCGGTTCCAACTCCATCGCTTCCTCCTCCTGGGTTGCGTCCGGCGACGACGCCACTGGTGAGTCGAGTTTCTGAGTTTATGTTTTCGTTTTTCAAATGCGTACAGAACTTCTGCGTTTTCGTAGTTATGCAGTGTTTACGCAATTATATGCGATGCGAGTACGTAGCTCAGTTGGCGGCTTGTGTAGTTTCTCTGTATATTTTAATGTAGATTAGATTTGTCGGAGTTTAGTTTGGCTGTTGTTGAGTTTTGGAGATTTTGATTTAATGAGTCTTGGTTTTTACGTTTAGTATGTTTTACTCGATAAATGAATGTTGACCTATTGCTGCATCTGCCTGGGGAAGCACATACAGTTTGGTTTTTCCTGTGATGGATGAATAATGGTTTCTTATTTAATTAAATATCTTTTGGGGAGGGTAACAATTCAGTTGACTATAAGCTAGGTGAAAGCACTTCCCTAAGTTGATGGCTGAATGTATAGTTGGATGATGTGTTTAAGATTGATCTTAAAACCAGCGCTCCTTCCATTGTACTCATTAAGCTCTGCTACGATCTCAATCTAGATGACGTGTTCTGGATTGATCTTATAATCAGCGTTCCTTCCATTGTGAGTTATGACTATGAGGAAATTATTCTTGTTGTGATTGATTTTAATGTGCACTAAAATTTTAAGCGACAGCAAGACTATACGAGAATACACTCGCACATTATTTCATGTTGTCCTACCGCATGGAAGTTATTCATCTGAATTATTTTCCATGGGGGAAACTATTGTGAAGGAAATTTCTGTTTGTCTGTCCTTTTACTACTTGTAAGCCTTTCTGGAACATTTGGTTTGGCATATATTGGGTTTGCATTTACTATTTATCCTTTGATAGCTTAATTTTACAAACTTCATGGAAATTTAGACTTAAGTTAACAACTGCTAGGTTCATTGGATGTTCTAAACATATAATTCTTTTTCTTATTTCCAATTTCTTCTATAATAGCTCCTATATCTACAAATTCTTAAGTGTGACCTCTTCAGTGTTCCACCCTGGCTAAATGAGAATTGCCAGTTTCTATCAAATGATCCTGCTTATGGGACTACCTTCAATCACACTCTTATATATTCCTTTTCTCCCCCAGAAATAATAGAGGAATAACAACTTTTGTCCAGTCATGATAACAAGGCTAAGGACATAGCTAATTAGTACCCTATAAATTAGTATTTTATACAAGCTTCTATATTTTATCTTGGCGGTATAATATGTAACTGGTGTATTTACAAATGTTATTTGCCCTCCCTGCATATTACAGAATCACATTCAATATCCTTCCACCCGGCATCTGATTCTTCCAATCACGTAGTGGCTGGTGTGTCTCCAAATAACACCTCTGAACATAGAAAAGAATCTCTGCAACCTATTTGGAAGGCTCCTCCTCCTGGTTCCAAAATGCCACCTTTGGAGACTTTTAAATTGACGAAGGAACTGGTTGGGAAAAGGGTGAAGGATAATGTTATAATTGTGACATTTGGTAACTTTGCGTTCATGGATTTCATTCTGAGTTGGGTTAAAAACTTATCAGATATGGGTGTAGACAACCTTCTTGTTGGTACGTATGCTCTGGATGGAGAAACATTACATTGTCCCACTTAATTGATATAGTAAAATAATCGAGCGATAATTTTCTGTCAGGTGCAATGGACATAAAATTGTTGGAGGCTCTTTATTGGAAGGGTGTTCCAGTTTTTGATATGGGTAGTCACATGAGCACATTAGATGTTGGATGGGGCTCTCCAACATTTCATAAGATGGGTAGAGAGAAGGTTATTCTGATAGAATCTTTCTTACCTTTCGGCTTTGAGTTACTGATGTGCGATACTGACATGGTCTGGTTAAAGGTAATTCTTAAACACCCATCAGTGAATATCTTTCTGGTTGTTCCTATAATCCTTTTTGGCAGTCTTCTGCTGTGGATATTTCTTGGGTTTCTTAAGAGAACTGTCATTCTGATTGTATCCAAATGGGCAGAGGCACAGGGTTTATATGCTTACATCTATCATATATTTGTTTGTATGGGTGCTAGGCACAGTTTTGTTTTACATCCAAGACTCGGTGCTCATGCCACTAACGTCTGAGGTTTTAAAAATCTGATTCTTTAGGTGTCCTCTAAATATATGTCAAATTGCTTAGTAAAAATATTTTTCTAGATAAATATAGAATTCAGTTATGGAGCTTACTCAATTTTTTTCCTTCTAAAATTTTTTTCCTTCTAAATTTCCCCTATGAGTATCCTGAGACCCCCTTCTTTTTCACGCTACTCAATTACAAACAAAGTAGAGGATAAAGTTTCTTGTCTTGAAATCTTTTAACAACTATAACTTGTTTTGAACAGAACCCCCTTCCTTATCTTGCACGTTTTCCTGAAGCAGACGTGCTGACTTCTACTGATCAAGTTGCACCAACAGTAGTAGATGACCGATTGGATGACTGGAGACTAGGTAAACGTCTAAGTATGAATTTTGTGTCGCTTGCTGCTTTCTCTTTGTGAAAGTGAAGAGAACGTCTTGCTGGACATCAATCAGAACATTTCTCGTTCTGCTAATATAATTATGTAGATTCTACTTTTTAACTGTTGTGGAGTTTGGTTAGTCTTTTTGAAAAATATATTGGCCCACTTCATTTTTCATATTATGTGTCCCCTGCTTTATAAAGAATGTTATGACAATCATCGAAAAACTTATTGGTATCTTGGGACAAAATAGGACCTTTACTGAACAGAGGATTACTTTGTACAATTTGGTTGTTCAAATTATACTTGTAATTATTGTTTTTAAAGGCACTAATAAACTAGGATACAAGAAAAAATTGTCTGAGGAAATTGCAGATTTTCCAGTAACAATAATAGTGTCTGAAAACAGAGAGAATTCTTTGCCAGTTGATTGGCTTAATCTACAAAATTTCTTCATCTTATATGTGTTTATATCCATTTCATATTTACTCCTTCGTGTACCCTCACATGATATTTGTTTTTTGTTATTTTTTATTTGTCCTGTGAACAGCTGGTGCGGCCTACAACATAGGAATTTTTCACTGGAGGCCAACTCCGTCTTCAAAA
>JAYDZE010571269.1:0-11845 GCA_034509125.1 Monilaria moniliformis
ATAATCGGCTGATTTTGAAACTTGCGGGATTGACCAGAATTTGACCAAATTTGGTGGTTTTTCTGGCAATTTGCCCTTAATATTTTAGTCGAGACGTGGATTGTGAATGACCATTTATTATAGGTTGTATGTATTAACAAGATGTGTACGATTTAGATATGATCAATCATTTTCAAAGGATGGTATGTAATTATGGATCGAAGAGTATATGGTCGTAGAAATGCTTTTGGTAAAAGATGCGAGTTCATTTCGTCAACCCCACCTAAAAAGTTAATATTTCCTTAAGCATATCAAAAGGAAGGCATAAAGTGATGCAAATTTACAATTATATATATATATACTATTCGTAAATAGAATTACGTGTGTAATAATGTTTAATTAATAATTGATAAATTATTGTAGCATTCTGTCTACAACCCATAAATTTATAAAGGGATAATTGTCATTTAAATCATAATTTTTCAAATGACTTCTGGTCCCTCACGTTGGTAAATCTATCTTAATTAAAATCTAATTATGATTAAGAAAAATAGAGATGAATAAACTTTAATTTGAATTTGAACTCCAATTAAGAGGGAAGCACAGTAGATTAATTTAAATGTACACAAATTTTTGACATTCATATATTTGGGTGTTTGTGCTTTTCAAATATTATGAACTCCTAAAATTTTTGAATTTGTATTATATATAATTATTATATTTAGTGTGTGAATTTAACTGTTTGAATTAGGTAAATTGGTCTTTGTGCGAACTACACAGATGAGATAAACTATATTAATTTAAAAATCAAATGCAGCAAACTCGATATAGAAGGGCGTTGATAGAGACGAAATCACTTAGTATATGAAGCAATAAGAATTCAATATTTCCTCTGTGTTGGACACGTAAATTTTAGGACCCAATTATCCAAAACCAAAATCACCTTCCAAAGTCATACTACCATTTCAGCCGTGTGTGGTGAAAGCCTGTCAAAACAATGTAAAAAAATCAATGACCAAATCACTGAAAATTTGAAGTAGTAAGGGAGACAGAGAGAGAGAGAGAGAGAGAGAGAGACCGAGAAAATGTTGCAGTGGCCGGGATCGGCGATGTGAGCCATCAAATTGTCAATGGGGCCTTGGCCGGTGTAAATCGCTTGGAAGCAAAAGCCAAGAAAAGCGAGCATAGCAAGCCTCCCATTCTTGATCTCCTTAGTCCGGAGCAGCATGACGGGCTCTGGAGAGCCCCGTCCCCACATCATGGGGTCGAACCACAGGCCCCCCGGGTACCCAACGTCGGGCTTGGGGTTGGTTTTGTGGGGGAAGGTGGGTTCGATGTCGACGCAGCCTGGGTTGAGCATGTCAGCCCAGCGGCGCCCCTCGGCCCAGCCCATGAGCGCCAGCTGCATCACCAGCAACGTGGCCGGGTCAGCGAAGTATTCCCTCTCGCCGGCGTTGTACCATGAGAAGTTGTCGATGAATCCCAGCCCTCCCAGCCACTCCGGGATCAGGATCCCCGCCACGCCCAGCATCGCCCACCGCGCGTGCATCAGCTCCGCCTGCGCGAACCACTTCAGCAGCTCCGGATCGGATCCTGTCCCATCACTTATTATATAAAACGTGATATGAATTAATCAATATCATAACTCTGCAACATGAGTTTTGATCCATATATATACCTAATCCCAGCGGGTCGAATCCATAATCTCCAGGAAGACTGTAACAATGAAAATGGATTAGATTTAACAGAAAAACAGCTGCATATACATACATACATATATATACATACCTGCCGTCGAGCCATTCAGGGGGGGAACTGCCGGGGAACCAGAGCGGCCTGTCAGGGGGGAGCGGCTGGCAGACGCTCGAGGGACCTTTTGTCGCATTGAGGGCGCGCAGCCGCTTTGGCGGCAATGTGGCTGTCTTTCCGGCTGGAATCTCTCTGTTTTGGAACATATTACTATTATAGTTGAGTGAGGTTGATGATTATTAATGGTAAGAAATAATAAGAAGAAGAATAAGAAGAAAAAGGTGACCTGGTGGTGGTGGGGAAGCCGGAAAATGCAGCAGTGGCGGTGGCTAGAGCCATGGTTGGTTATGTATGTTTGAAGATGGCTTAAGCTTATCCACACAATGACACAAGGGTGTGGCAGATATACGATGCATCATATTCATAACTAAACGTTATATCTATATGTTTCTACGCTTGGATGAATTGGGCCTAATTCTACTAAGTTGTCTGGGCTTTTCTATAATATGATTGAGGGCAGGCAGTGGCAAACGCAGAAAAAAATTATTGGTAGGGGCTGAAATTCTCCAACTTCCGACTTTTCGGTCTTCAAAGCACCCAGCTTCGTAAAGATTAACGACAATTTTCAAAAAAAATCAAAAATTTTAAAGTTAAAGAAAAAGATTTTTTTTGGGTAGGGGCTTAAGCCCCTCCCCTCCTTGGTGTGTGTCCGCCTATGAGGGCAGGTATACATTGACCTCACCCAAATAAGTTATGACCAGCTCAGTTGGAAGTTGGATATGTCATGGGAATTGGGCACCTAAGTGGTGACATGTATTGAATGTCTATAATGGCTTCCTTGTTACGGGTGATAGCAGTTTGATTGATATTTATGATAAATGAGTAATATATTGTTTCATTTTAAAATAAAATCCTTGATAAAGCAAGAGCTCTATATCTGATGTCTAAACGTGTAATTTTTATATGTAATACGAAAAATAATTAGTATATGGTTTGGCTAAAAGAAAAACACCGATTTTCGGTTCGATTTTTTGCACGAACCGAGCCGAAAAACTATGTTTTTCTTAAAATTAAAACCGAACCGAACCGTATTACCCGAAAAATCAAAATTCGAACTATGAAAACCGATCATAACCGAAAAATCGAAAATCCAAAAAATGCATATATATATATATAGTTATTATTATATTACTATATATAATATAATATTAAATATAAATTTGGTTTCCGGTCCTTTTCGGTTTATAGTATATCTGAACCGAACTGAACCTAAAAATCAAAATTTGCCAAAAATCCAAATCGAACCGAACCGAAATCCCAAAAAAACCGAACTAAATTTTAAATTTCGGTTTGGTTCGGTTCAAATATTCAGATTTCAGATATTTTGCTCACTCCTAGTGTGAACATAAAAACACTAAAATCAATGTATAAAGTTACTGCATTTGTCATTAATTTAACTATCCTAAAAATTATAAATATTTAATTGCATATATCCGTCAAGAAAAAACATTCACCGTAGATATTCGCGATCCGGTTGCTAAATTACTCATAATTTGAAGGTTAAGTAAATAATGCATTACTTAATTATCCAATTAGATATGTGACCAGCCCAAACCAATTAATCAACTAACCATTCTGATCTTGATTTTGTACCCTCTAATAGCTAGACATCTTCCTTGCTGCTACTTTTGCCAATGTTTTTGTCCATTTTTTTCTCATCAGTGTATGGCATACTTATTATGTGGAGCCACATTGCAATACTGCAACTCTTGAACAACTATCTTCATTTTCAAAAGCATAATTGAGGGTTGACTTCAAGTACCTTAATGTGTTCTTATAATTGAATGATACTCTCTCCGTCCACGAAAAATAGTCTCATTTTTTCATTTTGATTCGTTCACCAAAAATAGTCTCATTTCATTTATAGAAAATTTCTTACAACACAATACCCATAAACATCAATTTATTTATAACTTATACCACTAGACCCACCACTTTTTATCTCCAACCACTTTTTCTTACTCTCTCTCTTACTTTATCAACTATTTTTTCTCTCTCCAATCAAGTTTTCTCTATATCTTTCATACTTGGCCTAATTTTTAGAGAGGTGTCTATTGCCTATGTCTAGGTGCCACTCTTTAGGTAGTTATTATTATGGAAAAACAATTTTTATTAAACAAAAATGCTCATGAGCCAACTTGCTACTGTGTTATAAGATTATTGGTCATTTGTAGATATTTGAAAAACTGATTTAAGGGACAAAATAGAATTTCATGATAATAAGAAAAGGATTCACAGTAAATCTATATGATACTGATTCAGTGATGCATTTTTTTTTTATATACAAGAAAACAAAAAGTGAAATAAATAAACAAAAACAATGTCGGAAACGGAGTAGCAGCAGCAGATTAGCGTCGTCACCGCTTGTCCACATCCCATCAGGAAACTGCCTCTGAATCTCACTGCCTGAATCCTTTCACCAACAAAATTCTAAAACCTTGGTTGTCACCTTCCACCCTCCAATTCTCATTTTCCCTTTCGCAGCTCATCAGATTCAAAACCCCTCTTCGCGATCCATAGACCAATTCATGCGCGCCCATTCTCTCAAAACCTCAACGTCCCACGCAATTCAATCAATTCGATAATTAGATGGTGGAGACGCTAACCCCCACTTCCAGCCCGCCGTGCTTCTGGCGGAGGTCGGCAGCCAACCACCACCACCACCGCCGTTGGATCCCATCGGCCTGCGCCTTCTTCCTGTCGACCCACAAGACCTTCCTGACTGCCCTTTTCCTCGCCTTCTTCATTACCGTCGTGTACTGGCAGCGGGCCGCCGCCGCCGGTGGGTTTTCGATCTTCGGGCCGGCTTATCCGCTGCGGCAGCTGCCCAAGCTACGACCGGTGGCGTTTAACTTGACCGACTTTGGAGGGGTGGGCGATGGGGTGACGCTGAACACCGCGGCGTTTGAGAAGGCGGTGATGGCGATTTCCAAGCTAGGGAAAAAGGGCGGCGGTCAGCTGAATGTGCCGCCGGGAAATTGGCTGACGGCGCCGTTTAACCTGACTAGTCATATGACTCTGTTCCTTGCTGAGGGTGCTGTTATACTCGGCATTGATGTGAGTCTGTTTTAATTTTTGGAAATTTGCTGCTTTCTGTTTCTCTTTAGAATTTGAAGTTCCTTTTATAGTTTGGATATAATTTCTTCCCTTTTTAAGCTTCGAGTTTTCTAGGTCTGCGTGTATGAGTGACAGAATTGATCTTGTTCATAGGATTGAAGTTCTATTCTTAGAGGGAGAATACTGCATATAGAATAGGCTCATTTTGGTAGTAAGCTGAATTTGTCACTCCATTCCATTGATTATAAAGATCTAAAGAATCCATTATTCCTTTAAAAATGCAAGAGCTAAATAAAATGTTTCGAGCTGGTGCATCTATAGATTTATTTACCAACAGCATTTCTAAAATTTTATTATTAGTTAGATGGATATTTGTGTGGATTTAGCATGACTGCATGAAGGTAGATAATTTAGCAATTTTGCTTTTATTAGCAGGAAATATATGTATTTACTAATTTAAATCCCTTACTGATCTTCACTGGATGAGCATAAAAAGCTTCTAAACATGGAAGCCGAAATATGCAAAAAGTTTATCTAAAGAGGTATTGGGCATATTCACATATTCACTCCAAAATGGAATGAGTTCCTTGAATCCTTCTACATACTCATCTCTCTCTACAAATGAACATGACATGATCAGTATGCTAAATAGCTTGCTTTTTTAGATATATGCCAAATTTAGTATTATCTGTTTTCCATGATCCTCCTATTACCATCTTCTATCTGGCATTGTTCGTACATCTCTGTTATGTTTTTCTCATGTAGCTTAACAAGTTGAAGAGCAAAATATATCTCAGTAATTCTTATTCTCATAATTGATCTTATTGCTCCCCCCCCCCCCCCCATGAAGGACGAAAAATATTGGCCTCTTATGCCTCCATTGCCTTCTTATGGATATGGCAGAGAGCATCCTGGACCAAGATATGGAAGTCTAATCCATGGTCAGCACCTCAAAGATGTTACAATTACAGGTTAGCTTTGGAGGTGTGTGGATGTTCTTAATAGTTCTTGATAATAATTGTAGTATTGTTGGTTCATCTCATCGGATATCTTTCGTTGTGAGAGTTGATATTGCTTGTAGAGATGAGAGTAGTACCTAGATTGCATGGCAACTAAATAAATTTTATCAAATATGTCTGGCCTCATGGTGCAAAACATGCCTGGAGCATATAAATGGGTGAGGCATCTGTTCATCTGTTGAATGATTTCCAGAATTAAGAAGTGGAGAACAGTGGGCAGGAAGTGGCTGAAATATCTCAGACACATTGTCACTTTTATTTTCTGTTTTAAATTTGAAAGGTTTTGGGTCAATAAACTCATGAAGTTAAGTTTAAATCCAGGACTTCTGTTGTTGCTCTCTTGAGCTTACACCATTTCTGCTGTCCTCCAACAATTGTATTTATTGCCTATGCTTGTTATCCAAGAACTCCTACTTGAATAGTTGAATTTAACATAAATATGGTTCTCTACCACCCTCAGTTTATATTATTATTATGCAATCTTATTGTGCTTCAATATGGAAAATTATATTTGTCACCCTGTTTATGCTGTCAAGTGTAACTTATTAATTTTTGGTTTTATGTATTATGCATGCATGGATTTATGTATATTGTATACTAATCATGCATGCCACAACTGTCTCAGAAATTGCCACCCTGCATGTTTTTATGCTGCATGTGTCACTGTGGTTGTGTATAATAGTTAACTACAAGAATATTATCCTTTATTTGTTTCAGCTCACAAATTGATTTACTAATTCCTGTCAAAACCTAGACGTCTATATTTAATTAATTACGTAACAAAAACAATAGAAATTAGTCCATGGTATGTGTGTCAAAATGTGTTTAATACATCAAAGTAGATGGACGAGGAGACTGATAAAGTAGGGCTAAAATTTTATATACAAGTTTCAGGCTCCAAGTCAGCAAATTTTGCCCAGAATGTTGCAATTCAAAAAACTTCAAAGTTCACAAGTTCAATTCTAAGTTCATGTTCATCGTAATTAGCTCTAAAATATGCTGTGCCTGATACTCATTGCATTTGTAAATGTACACTTTGGTCTGAATACCTACGAGTCTTTCTCATAACAGGGCATAATGGAACCATCAACGGCCAGGGACAAGCATGGTGGAAAAAATACCGACAGAAGCTTCTAAATCACACGAGGGGACCGCTTGTGCAGATTATGTGGTCTAGCAACATTTTGATATCTAACATAACATTACGCGACTCTCCTTTCTGGACCCTTCATCCATATGACTGCAAGAATGTGACGATAAAGAATTTAACCATCCTTGCACCAGTTTTTCAAGCTCCAAATACTGATGGCATAGATCCTGGTAAGTTTCTCTTTTATTTTGTCTGGCATAGGTACATCAGTTGATTGGATTGTTAAGATTATTATTGCACATACTTGTTATTCATTGTTATAAATTAGATAAATGTATAGTTAGTATGGATATAGGGGCATCCTCTTCTGTTATGTCTTCGTCACATGCATGAAGGAGGGGTTGCAACTAATTGAACATCTGTTAAGAATCGTGGCTGGATACTCTGAATATTTTAAAGAGGTCCCTGGATTTTTTCATCCGTTAATCATGGATTACCTCAACTTTATTGCCAGAAATTGCAATGTAATGCCTAGGGCCATAATATTAAACGCCTTTACTGCTAATTCAGGACATGAAGTCAGCACCCAGAGTCTTATGTTTTTCTTTGTCGAAGGGTCAGTCATGGGTTGAGGAGAAGGTTTCTTGTAGTCTGAACAATTGGGTTTATTACGACTTAGTCATGGGTTGAGGAGAATGTTTTTTTGATAAGATTCATGGAGCGCTGAGAAATGTTAGAACTCTTTGAAACAGATAATCTACTCTCTGTAAAGTTGGGATGTTTCACTTGCTAGTGGATCAGTCACAAGACCCAAAAAGTTTATTTTGTGAAAACACTAATAATTTTGCATCTCATTTTCTGAACTAGAGCATTCAACTATGTTCTTGCTGCTATGGTCAGTTCAGGAGTGTAGAAAATTGCTCTACATGATTTTTTTTGACAAAACGTGTGGGAGGTTTTGCCTGCTCATTAAGGGTTTAGTGACCTGACTAGCCCTTGGGGGTTGTCATAAACTGACACATGGAAGCTTCTTTAATCACGAGACTATGGGAGCACTGTCGTTCCTTTGGGGTCATCAAGAAAAATAGAGCACAGGCTTGTTGAGTGGGATATATTAAAGCCGATGTTTAGCAGTGATTATGCATTTCATGGGAGAGATGTGTTGGATGGACATAATTGGTGGTGTGGTGCACAAGTAATCGAGTAGAGGCATATATAGAATATTATCTCCTTGGGAATGTTTCTATAGAAGCCATGAAGAAGATCGTATAAGAGATTACGAGAAAAATATGGGAGATCATTCCAGTTTGTGCTAAGATGAAAATAACAGAATTATTTGAAAATGTCTATTTCATCAAAAAGATTATGTTGATAAGATTTAGTGATAGTTAGCATAGCAAAGTTTTTTAACTAAAGTATATGCCACTGGAAGAATCTAACAATTTTATATCCTCGTGCTGTTCTAAATGTTGAGAGCCGAATTGCTTTTCTGTTCTACTCATCTGTTTTTCTGATTGAAGCTAATGATATTGAACAAACAGATTCATGTGAAGATATGGTGATTGAGGACTGTTATATAAGTGTTGGAGATGATGCTATCGCCATAAAGAGTGGATGGGATCAATACGGGGTTGCTTACGGGCGACCATCAAAGAATATACTCATCAAGAACCTCATTGTTCGCTCTAATGTCAGGTGAGGCGTATGTGCCCCTAGTCCATATATTCCTGCGAAGACTATAACCATCGCATTATATTTGGAATTTTGGATGAATACTGAATCTTGAAACGTGGCATTTCATGTTCTTAATTTCCTAGCATGTAAAACTTTTGTTCTGCATAAATGAACCCCAATTTTTTTGAATGACAGCGCGGGTATATCTATAGGCAGTGAGATGTCTGGTGGTGTATCAAATATCACCATAGAGAACATCCACATATGGAAATCAAGGCGAGCTGTCCGCATCAAGACGGCCCCGGGGAGAGGAGGGTACGTCCGAGGCGTAACTTATAGGAACCTGACGTTTGATACGGTCCGAGTGGGAATCGTGATCAAGACGGACTACAATGAGCATCCAGACATGGGATACGACCCCAATGCTTTCCCAGTACTAGAGGACATAAGTTACACCTCTATACACGGCGAATCCGTCCGCGTCCCAGTCCGTATCCAAGGGACTGCGGAGATCCCTGTGAAGAACGTAACCTTCCGGGATATGTCGGTCGGCATCACCAAAAAAAAGAAACACATATTCCAGTGCGCTTACGTTCAAGGCCGCGTCGTGGGGACCATTTTTCCAACTCCCTGCGACAACCTCGATTTGTACAATGAGGTGGGGAATTTGGTCAGGCGGTCGACCTCTCAGAATACCTCCGATATAGATTATGATATTTGAACAGGTCATAGCCATTTTTTTCCTCGTGGGGCCCGTTTCCCTGACTGGTGTCGTCGTCTTGTAGAACGTCAACAGCAAGTCGAAATCGAGGGTGGATGGGGCAGTGTGCTGAGTGTGATCAGTGAGTAGATGTCATTGTTTTTTGAGGCGTTGATCATACTGTGATGTTTTTCTATTATCCATAATCTTGTATATACATTCACACTTGACACCATATAATACACAAGCTATCTTTTGTCACAGTTTGCATTGCCTTTGAAACTTCTCCAATATATATTCTATTTTAAATTCGATCGCGGGCCAAGGGGCCTGGCTCGGTCCTGCTTTTCGTAGTAACGAACCTCATACTTCCCCATTTTCGGACATGGCCTCATCTCATGTCAAAGAATACTAGTAGTACTTTGATGAGTTTCTATATGTACATAAAAACTCTACAACATTATAAAATTGTCAATTTTAAATTTGAGTCCACATAATTTTATTCCTTATTAAGTATTTTATTATTATTATAATAATTATTAATTATTATTATTACTACCAAACAAATTTTATACTAATTGATACCATTCTATGTGACGATTCAATTTCTACGTCCATGGCGGCCGTTTAATTTATTGCATATGTTTCTCATGCTTAATTTAATTAACTTATTTTTTGAAGAATAAATCCAAGATTTTCTTTGGAAGTTGCAATGAAATTTCTGGGAAGTGTTGATATCTTGATATATTTGGATGCAATATCAGTGGGGATTGTCACTTTGTTAGTCACGATCGAGGCTATTTCGTTAATGAATAATTAGTGAATTCGTTTGGATCCATTCAATGAAAAACATTAATTAAAATTAATTAATGGTGGGATGTTTGCAAATTGCAAGTCACGTTGCTCAATGTCGACCAAAAGTAGGAAGCATTCAACTACTCACATAACACCATTCCCCTCCACGTTTTTTGTTTTTGTCTATTATTCTAGAAAAGAAATATAGGAAAATATTAAATATGGAAGTATATAAAATTATTCAAAATTTAGCTATAGGTTAGGGTTAGTGTGAACTCACGAGTCTATCGTAATAATATAATTTATAAATATTGTAACAACTACTCCGAAGCTTGACTCATTGGAATTTTTATTTGGCTAATTTAAATTTAATTACATGTCCCTTTCGATCAAAGTAGTTTCCTAGGAAATTTCCACTTATAATATACATATTTAATAATATTTGTGTGACTTGTTTATAAAAATTGGCTTGCTCATTACATCTTTATTAATTATAATCTCAATTAAAATACAATAATGTAATACTATGATATTATACATAAGTTAGATTGTACTTATAATATCCTCATTATCTTAATTTTTAAGGATAATTTTATAAAATATAATATTGTATACACTTTAGGATCTCAAATTGAACGGACTGGATTGTATGAAAAAACGTATCATTATTGCTTGGTACAAACATTATTGAATGGCATTATTATACAAAAAAATCTCACGATTTAAGGAAAAATCCGAAAATCATGGAATCTCCATAAATCCCATGATTTAAAGAAAAATCACACGATATAGATATCATTATATGTGTAGAATTATATATATATATATATATATATATATATATCATTTTCATTAATAGGAAAAATATTTCAATAAATCATAATGACAATGTCGATATGTATCATTATAACAAAGTATTATTATCAGAATAAGAATATATCATTATCAGTATAAGAAGGTATCATTATGTGAAAAAGAATGTATCATTATCAGAGAAAGAAGGTACCATTATCACATGAAGAAAGTATCATTAATCGTAGAAAAAATATCATTATCAGAATAAAATAGTATCATTATCGGCAGAAAAAGTTATCTTTATTCGTAGACGAACGTATCATTAATCATAACTAATCCAAAAAAACAAAATTACTAAAAGATTATTCGGTTATTATAATGATGCCGCGTCTCGACCTTTGCGTTTATCAGATCCAAAAAACGTGTGGTTATGATCACGTGTGGGCTTCGTCACGCTTAAACAAGATTCATTAAATTTGTTCCCCCGATTCATCAACAATATCATATATGTGTATATGTACCTATATAGATACACACACTCAAAATATTGTCCAAACTCCAATAGAAAATGAAAATACATGCAATTCTCGCATGTATATGTGTGCTAATATTTCTTTTTAATTGTTTTGAATCGATGAAAAACAATATATATGCATGTTTTATCCTTTTGTAGAAGTATATTGATCTAGAATCTTCCAACGTCACGTCCTAGGAGCGCCATGTTACATGAAATAATAAATTTTTATACCGATTAAATTAAGGCTCCGTTTGGTATCACGGAATTGAAGGCTTGGATTAGAATTGGAGCCACCAATTTCAAATCCATTATTTGGTATAACAAAAATATTTGGATTTGGAATTGAATTCTAATTCCAAATCCTCCAATTCCACAATTTGAATTCCATAACTAAAGTAAATATTTAGAAT
>JAYDZE010571280.1:0-11844 GCA_034509125.1 Monilaria moniliformis
ATCTTCTCATAAATTTGGGAAATAAGGTTTTACAAATACAAAGCAGCTAAAAGCTTGCTTTTCAGTATACACCCTAATACGGCTATCAATGCCTCATATGATAAGTGGAATGAAAGATGCTCTACAGAGTCGAAGAAAGATGGAGAAAATATCAACTCAAACTTGCACAAGGTAATTGCATTCGAGTTATTGTACTTTGTCATATCAACCTTCCTAATCATTGTAGCAGTCAAATCTCTAATGAAATTGCTCATCTCGGTGAAAGCTTCCCAAACATCTCATGGAAGTAACTCACAGAGGACAGTCGGTAACAATCATTGCATAAACAC
The DNA here is from genome assembly GCA_034509125.1 of Monilaria moniliformis. NCBI lineage: Eukaryota > Viridiplantae > Streptophyta > Magnoliopsida > Caryophyllales > Aizoaceae > Monilaria > Monilaria moniliformis. The sequence continues at coordinate 330 of JAYDZE010571280.1, forward strand.
GTGACAGTCTTGGCTTTGGGGCCGAATAACTTATGGTTCTTCATATCGATGCATCTTAATAGATTGGAAACATAATCGTTCGAGAATTTCAAATGGTTGAGCCACGTGAGCAACAATTTCAAACTTTCTTTATCGAGAGTGAAATCAGCCTTATGATATCTTTCACCACGGAGCCAAAGCTCGGGTCGTATATCAAGCTCTTGCAAATCTCGTCTTGCATTTGCACTATTCTTCGTCTTACCTTTAACATTCATCATGGTATTGAAGATATTGTCGAAGTCATTCTTCTCTATGAGCATGACTTCAAGATTGTGGTGAATCAGATACGTCTTCCAGTACGGAGATCCCAAAATATATTACGTTTATTCAATCCAAAAATTTGTCTCAGATACATGTTGGTCGTTTCGTCACCTTCATCAAACACACTCATGAAATCCAATTTGTCTAGCTTATAAAGTATATGTTCTTTGTTGAAATTCGGAGGAGGACCAGACTTCTCGATACTGTTCTTTTTTATGTCTTTCTTGTCTCTGCATTAATGGTAATTCCTATCCAAAAACCTTATTTGGCTATCAAACCAATTGATCTTCCATCCATGCTTCAAAGAGAAAGCTTGTGAGTCCTCAATACAATATTGACATATACGATGCCCAGATGTGCTCCAACCCGACAACATTAAAATGCGGGGAATTCACTGATAGTCAACTTCAACGCTGCGCGTCGTTAAATTTTTTGTATCCTTGATATATCATACGCTGAAATTTATTCTGCCCACAAATCGTTGAGCTATGCAATCAGGGGCTGTAGAAACACGTTGATTTTCTGATTTGGGCTCTTCGAACCGGACACGATCACAGTGAGAAACATGTAGGGGTCTTTTATGTACATCCATGGCAGCAAATTGTACGAAGTTAAATTCACCAGCCATAATGAGTAATGCATACCCGTCTGACTGAATGTTTGAAATTCATCTTTACTAAGTGTCAACCTCACATTTCTCAACTCAGAAGCAAAGAATGGATATGTCACATCAAAGATTTTCCAAGCTATGGAATCATACGGATGAGACATCTCCTCGGGTGTCGTGTTATGCTCTACGTGTCATCTCATGGTTTCGACTGTAAGTTCAGATGCATACAGTCGTTTCAATCTAGGGCCGATAAAGAAATAGTATATCTTCTTGCATGAACTGTCATTAGGTTTGAATTTGTCTTCTCTACAAACTTTTCATCCAGTTCTATTCTCGTTTTCCCACCAGTATATCATGTACCCTTTCTTGGCAATAGTGTATCTTGAGGACTGACTTATCTAAAGCCTACATTTGTTTCTTACAATTATAGAAGTTTTCATGTATATGATTTGGTTTCGGCAGATGCTCATCCACGAACTGACACACATCATTAAATAGTCACTGAAACATGCGATGTTCGAACTGCACAGTCATCAAACAAGCATTCGTTGCCAACTGAGAATAATCACTACCCTCACAAAGACCAATTTGAGATGCTTCTAATATGTTGTAGAATTGTTGCAACTTGTTATTGGGGGTTTCTAGCATATAAGTACGCGGAACGTATTGTTCAGGATACTACACCTGGAAATGATAAAGATCAGGACCGATTGTTCGTCCCCACACATTGTACACCATTTTTTGATATGGATTTGGTGGCAGATCGAAATGCATCGATTCAGTGTGTCTTAAACTAGATGACGCTCCAGCCTCGTAATGAAATCTCCAATCGTAGTAATTTCAGGTAAACCTCTTCCTCAAAAGGTGCTCATTCACCGTATCCATAGGAAGATATTTGTTATTATCACAACTTGCACATGGACATCTAATTTTCGAACCATCCATTTTAGAGTTATGTTTCTTGGAAAAATTCATAAATGTATCTAACCCATAAAGAAAATCCTAATTATATTCTCCCGTGATAAATTTTCTTAAATATATTCACTCCTTCCCAAAATTATATTGACTTCACTATCTTATTACATTAAAACATAATAAATGAAAATGCATACCAAAATACATGAACTATTGTATTTAACAAAAACAACGTAAATTGTCTAATGATAAAATTACACTAAACACGTACAAACCTTTTATTTACGCATGTGTAGTCTAAGCATCTACAATTTTTTGTGTTGTGATTTTGGAAAGAAAATTAAGATTTGGAAAAGATGAAGAAACAATCTAGAGATAGAAACAAAGAAAATAAAGTTGTACCTTTACAACATGGGAAGCGGTCGTGGGAATCGAAGCGGCAAAGATGAGATATCGGCGAGGCGGGGCGGTGGGGGGAGGTACAGACGCATAAACATTGAATAACAGGAAGAGAAAATGAAAGAAGAATGAAATAGGGGGGAAATTGGCTAATTGGATTTAAAGCGAAACTTTACCGAGCACAAGGTGCTCACAAACTGTCGGCAAAAGCATTTGAGAGCACGACTGCTCACAAACTGTCGGTAAAAAAATAACTAAATACCACGTGCTCGTAAACGTCAACAAAAGAAATTACCGAGTATATCTTGGTCGTAAAACGTCAAAAAAGAAATTACCAAGCACAAATTATTGGTAAATTTTCGGCAAATGGAGTTACCGACCAATTGGTGCTCACAAACTATCTGCTAAAGAGTTACCGAGAACCTAGTGCTCTTTAATTCACAGTGAAAGTATTACCGAGGACCTTATGTGCTCGGTAAGTTAGAATATTTTTTCAATTTATTGTTCAATTTAATTACTAAATTTAAAATTTATGGAATAATTTGTTATTGAAATAAAAAAAATCATAATAAATGGTAAAAAATTAACAAACTTTACAAATATTCATTAATACAACATATTTTACAAAAATCTATGTATATGAAAAATATATCTATAATTTTTTTTAAAGATACGATAAGTTAAGAAATTTTCCTACCGAGTATTCCATTAAAAAAAATTATAGATTGTTTTTTATATTCAATGGTTTTATCTACACAATTCTATTCTATTCTATTCTCAATCTCTTTCTTCTTCTAGCCTAAAATTTCTATACTATTTCTCAAATCTTTTTTTCTTCTTCTAAATTCTCAATGGATGCACCCACATCATTCCACATTTTTCCCTAATTGTCAGAAAGCGGCTTCTCGGATTAAAGTTTCTCGGATCAGGGCTTCTCGCATAATATCCACATTATCATGATAAGCCCCAACTACATCAGCATAGCCATCATATACTGGCTATGTAAACAGGAGCTTTGACTTAAAAAGTGTATAAGTATAGTACACAAAAAAGAAAGATGCGGCGACGCGGAAAGAGCAGAGGTGGCAAGGGTGACTGGTGTAGAGGAAGCGACAGGATAGCGCAAAGGAGAGAGTGAGCGCAACGATGGGGCCGGCATGGCGGCTGAGGTGGAGCTGGATGGCATGGTAGAGGCGGTGGAGCAGGGCAGCCTGGGACGGCGGTGGAGGAGGGAGACGATGGCGGATGAGTACAGTGGAAGTGGTGTGGTTTGGGGCAGATCTGACCGGTATTTTATAAGCAAAAATTACTGAGCACTGGTGCTCGGTCACATAACACCAATTTATTTGTGCTAAATCGCCGAGCACCGATGCTTGGTCAGGTAGCGCCAAACAATTAGTGCTACATTACGGAGCACCGTGTGCTCGCTATCTTCATCTTCGCGTGGAAACGCATCCCGCCTAGTTTTTTGACCTAAGAAAAAAAACATGAACAACCAGCGAGCACTACGGTGCTCCCTAAGGGCACCGTCTCAACTGTACTGAAGTGTGCTCAGAGGACTGCAACGAGCACTAGCTACTCGCTATAGTTTCTCGGAATGTTTTAGCGCCATAATCTACCGACCACCAAGGGACGTGGTCGGAAAGTAGTCGCTTATCCGTGCAATTACCGAGCATCGCTGTGCTATAGTTTCTCGGAATATTTTTGCGCCAAAATTTACCGACCACCATGTGACGTGGTCGAAAAGTTTAGCTGCTTATCCGTATGATTACCGAGCACGGGTGTGTTCGCTAGCTTACCGAGCATGGCCGTGCTCGGCAGTGTGTTTGAAGTTTCCCCTCCAACACTTTGCGGAAAAAATTTCTGACTGTTATTTGTTCTCGCTAAGTGCTCGTTAATTGTGAAAGTGTGGTCGGTAAGTGCTCACTAGGTGCTCGAAAATCAGCGAGCACCTTAGTGCTCGGTAAATTGTGTTTGGTATTTCGCATCTTCTTTGTAGTGTAAGCTCATTTGACTATTAGTTAATAACATGTGCGTTGCATATTCGTTCCTATGTGAGTAAATGAAATTAATTACATTTATAATAATTTTTTTTATTGACTTTGGGAAAAGGGATTGGTGAAATTTCAACATAAATTTCATTGATTTTAAATGTAAGTCTGTACTGTTTGGATATATACTTAGAGATATGTATAATAATTTTTTAGGAACCATAATAGATTTTAAAAAACCCAGTAAAAATATGCTTTTTTGTATGAAACATATTATGGCATTCGAATATACTACAATATCCAGTACTAAAAAAATGATCTATTACTACATTTAATTTATGACATTCAATAAAAGATATCATTAGAGATACTCAATTAATGCACTAATTTTTTACTATATTTATATCAGATGCTAATTCTATATTTTAAAATAAATATCATAATGGGACTCATTTACTGGCACTTCTTAGAATTTAATAATTAAAATAATTCAATCATTATAAATTTAAAGATAAAAACAAAAGGTTTGAAACGGTAAATGGTATAAGGAATGGATCCACTCCTGCCTGACTTTAATTTATTCATCGAGTTATTTCTATATTTGATAATTCACCTAGTGATTATTATATTTTTAAGAACATTTATATATTGCTTAAAAAATAATATTTAATAAAATTGGAAATAATTAATTTTGTAAAAAATTATATAAACACAAATAATTTCTTCAGCATTTTAGTTGGATGATAATATCATTATTTTATTATATAATATATACATATTTTTCTAATAAATATAAGATATTATATATAAGTGTATATATGTTGGGAAAATTTTAGTACAATCTAAATGTTTTGATTGATACCAAAATTTCCGATAATGAACCATGTACCGTAATAGGTCATAGTTCGAATGTTACAGACCTAAGTTATTTTGATTTACGGGGATTCAGTGTAAGGGGAATTGTTCATCAAAGTATCAATTCCACAATCGCTTCAGATGCCCAACTATGAAAAAAACATCTAAGAAGCCTTCAGCAAAGACCAAGATGCTAAAGATATGCCAAGTGTTGAAGCATCGAAAAAGGGTTAAAGCGATAGTAGGCAATGAGACAACTGTTATGATACCAGCTGAAAGATGGAGCCAGCCAGCCATGACATAGCTATAACTATACACAATTATATATTCCTTAGATAGTTGAGTAAAACACAATTGACTTCTATAAAACAAGAACCAATGCAGCTAGCATTAACCTAGCTTACCTTGCCCTATTACAAAAGAGATCTTTTGTAGCCTGACATCTCTATAGAACAAATCCAATGTTGTAAAAAATTTTGTACAAGGTTGAAGACAACGAATGCGACAGGTTAAAAATAATATGCGTATTCATGCGGAATAATATCAACTGCAAGGGTCAAAATCTGGTTGGTGTTCCTCTAACGGCACTAATTCAGATCGAGGCATATAAATACGAAAAGATCACCATCCTTTGAAAGTTACAAATACGCTACGAACAAAATGGTAAAAGCTCACAAGAAGTCATATGCTCAAGCACTCTAGTAGTGAAATATCCAATAGGAATCAATGTCAAAGTATTCTTCAAACTCTTACTTGAGTTCATACATTCCGTCAAATCTAAGCCCAACAATGTAAATATCTTAAGCTTAAATCGAGCAAACCTAACCTTATATTGTTCTTCATTGTAAGAGTTTGCTTAGTTGGAACCTTATTCAAACTTATCCTTTAACTAGAAGTAGGAGTCAAGTGTTAGAAGTTAGAAGCAACTAAGCGACAAAGTGTTTGTCGTCTGAAAGCAGAAGAAAATTCAATCACGACCAATTAATCCATGGGTAAGAAAATGTTAAGTTCTTGCTGACTAACAACAAAATCCCATAAAACAAAAAATTGGTTCCTTGCACCCGGAAGCAAGAGACCATAACTAGTGGATTATCAGGTGTTACCAGATCGGGGACGTAGGAGGGTTTACCACAGACAACGTTAAACACTTTCTGTTGTTTACAGTCCGCAACATTAAGTGTCATTCAATTGTTATCACTAACAAAAAACTACATACAACAAACATCACCTCATACAACTAGCACAGTCACACTGCTAATTGACATTAATATTAACTAAGTTGTAAATGACCATGTAAAGATTTTCATAACAAGCAAGTAGCTAAGCCGCCACATTCATAGAGATAATTATATGTCCAACTAATAAGCTCTCAGCTGTCGGTAGGTTAGTCAACTATCGACCGCTCTTGATAAGCCAACTACTTGGATAAGTTATAAGCTAGCTGCCATAGCCAGTTATAGCAGTCATCCGAAGTCAGCTGTAAACCTAGCTGTTTAGACTTATACTTGGGCAAAGTCAGCGAAACATTTTTACCGGTAATTAGTCGCTTTGAACCAACATTATATATTTAATAGATTTTAAAAGAAAATATCACAACACTAAATTTAAATACCATATCATGACGGACTCAAACGTGAGACCTTTGGCCTCAAATATTAACCATTTCTAGATCAACACACCCGCGCTTAAAATAACTTATCTACATATACATATATTTATGTTATCAAAAGTTGTTTAAACGAATTTATCTACATATACATATATGTGTCTTATCAAAAGTTGGTTAATTGGTATATATTTTAATTTGACGACACGTAGTTATCTTTTGGATGTTGCACAATATTGTAATAAAAGATCAATCTTAGACATTCACAAAAAAAAACACTATGTCATTTCAAGTGTTAATTTTTATCTCATCAAACAAACATAAATGTAATAATAACTACAAACGTCTGGTTTCTTAGTAATAAATTCATTTAAGAAAATTAATAGAGAAAAGCATGGCGATCATTATTTCTCTTAAAAAACGTTGTAACATTATTTTTCAGTCATTTAGTTTGTCAAACCCCCTTCTCCCATATTAATTAGTTGCGTTAACTCAAATAAGTGAGAGATGGAGGAAAACTATAAAGAGTATAGTCCCATTATAATAAAATCAACCCTTAAATATTTTGTCTTTTCCATGCAAACATGAAATCGTCAAGAATTGGAGATGTGATTACAATTTTGATGGTCCTTATATTTGCTGCTAATAATGCAGCGACATCTGACTACCATTTTGACTATTATTATAATTGTATCGCTTCATGTACGGACGATTGTTCCCAACATCCTAACGACTGCTATGACTACTGCAGTAACAACTTCTGTGAGCGTTACCGGAATCAAAGTGAATCGTCGTCGCCTCACTTCACATCAGTGAAGGGATCATAATAATTGATTGAATGATTTTATAGTAATATGTTTTCTAGTGCATCGAAAATAATGGAATGTACCTTTGTTTCAAATATATATATTAGCATGTGATTGTTTATCTAATTTTATTGGTATTGGTCTTTGGCTATTTTAGTATTACTTTTTAATTCTATAATTCCTTTGTCAAAAATAAAAATCTTAAATAAATAAGAAAGATGAAAATATTGTATGGAATTGGTATTTATAAATTATAATCTAGGAATTAAAAAATTAAACACCCTGAGTTTCCACCTAAGGATTATCATTATCTTAAGAATAAAGTATTGCTAAGATGGTTCATCATCCCAGAAAATTGAGAAAAACTAAAATCTGCGCTTTTAATTTTCTCCAAGTTGTTTATATGTTAGTATTAATTTTCAACAATGTGTCAGTGTTATGTATTAATTAATTTTGTGAAGTGTGATAAGAAAATTTAATTGCGAGAAAGGGGAATTCACGTTGGGCCAAACCTAAGACCCAAACTAGTGAACACATAGGTCGACTAGATAATGCCCAAATCAAGTGGGCCGATTATTTAATTCATCTTAGGCTCCAATTAGTTTAACTTAACAAAATTGTGAGCCTGACCGAGCCTCGATTAAATAAATGGAGAGCGAAAAAAAAAGCGAACCCGGGCCCGACCGAAGGGCCGATAGGCAGCCCATCCTGAATCACAAAGAGGGCTGATTTCTAGGAGCCCAAATATCCCCAAATTAAAAAGAGCCCAACTAGGTAATCTAAATCAGCAAAAAAAAGTAAATAAATTAAAAGAGTAATCAAGTACGTGAAACAACAACAAGAAGACAAAATAAACTCAACCAAGACATGAGATGGATGAAGGTAGGGGTGCCCACGATTTCGGTTCTGGAGGGTGCCTGGAATCGGAACCGAACCATGTGGGGAAATACTGGTTCGGTTTGGAATCGGTTTCAAGTTCCAGTTCCAAACCGGCTAGTTTTTGGATGGTTTGTGGCAGTTCTGGTTCCGTCTTTTACATATTTTTTTCGAGTTGGGATTGTATTATATTCTAATTTGAAATTGATAAGAGTATAATTCTATAAAAAGGATAAAGAAAATAATATTGAAAAGAGAATTTCATTTATAATTTGAACGTGTAGATGTACATTACAAAATACATTAATACAATAAATTACAATACAATTACAATTACGAAGTAATAATATAAAGAAATTTAGTAATTTACAATTGCAACAAACAAAGGGGGAAAAAATAAGGAAAATGGCTTGAGCTCAATTTAAATCCTTAAAGTTAGATTTTAACAATTTAAATTAAGTTGTCTACGTATCCTCATTGAGGAATCAAAGTCCACGTAGTTCTCTTACCTAAACTTACCTTATTTCATCGGCCTCGGATAATTCTGACTCCATAAATTCTCCACCGCTCTCAACACGAACATCTCAATCCGGTTCCTGAGCTCTCATTTCCGCCTTGGCCCAATCATCAAGCAACGTGGTGGCTTCCATGTTTCTTGTCGACATGTTGCTCCTTAATTCATCCAAGACGTAACTGGCCGTGCTGAAAAAGCTTGCTCGACAGCGACGGTGGAAGCAGGAATTACAATAATCTCCTTAGCCATGGTGGCGAGTATGAGATATTATTTTTCATGTGTTGACACCAATCTAGGACGTCGAGTTCTTTGCCTTCTTCACCACCTGCATCTTTGAAAATAGCAAGGGATTTCAAATATACATCTAATTCGTTATGGGCTCTGTTCCTATGTGTTGTATCGGTGTATAGTGATGCTACTCTTTGTACTAGTAGGCCGTCGTAATCATGTAAGCTAAATCCGTATTTACTAAAATTCGTAGTCCTAGAACTAGTATAATTGTAAGTTTTTATGTTATGATAATTATTATATTTTGTTTCATAATCCTTATAAAGGGTATGTAAGGTTAAATCTAAGTCATATTTAATTTGTTCTACACTACGAAGATCTAACTCAAATGAAGCTCTTGTTTCTAAACCTAATTGTGCTAAGTCCATAAGGGGTAATTTCGCAAACAATCATAATAACAATCTATTATAACCATATAATAGATTGTAAGTTGTAGTAGTTGATTTTGATTACTTTTTTTCATGCAACTATTAAAACTAAGTGCTATATATACGCAATGCTCTGAAACACGAACAAAAGTACAACAATAAACGCTGGATAATTCAATAGTTGTTGTTTTAAAAGTTTTAAATAATTTGAATACTTCCATGCATTGTGTCCAACAATTTGGTAATAAACAAAATTCTAAATCAGTATGAGTTCTAAAAAAATCACATAAATAATCTTTATGTTCTAATGTTGAATTTATTATGTCATAAGTGGAGTCCAACTAGTTGATACATCCATAATAAAATTAGTATATCTAATTCTTTTATTATGACAATATTTTTCCATTACTTTCCTATAACTCGTTTCTTATGAATTAATTTTACAGCATGTCTAATTGGGTCTACATGATTATTAAACATACATAAAGCATCTTGAACACATCAATTTAAAATATGACATAGACATCTAACATGAAAATATTATCCATTAATTGTAGGAGCACATGCACTAATCAATGCAGAAATACTAACAATATTAGCAGATGCAGTATCAAAACCAACGAAAAATATTTTACTAATTAATTGATATTCATTGAAAATGTGAACAATTAATTGAGCTATGGCATGAGCAGTATGTGGGGGATGGAAATTTCTTATATGTAATCAAAAGTTTGTTTAATCCCCAACTATTATCTATAAATTGAACCATAATTTCCATATAGAAATTTTTGTTATATGCATCAGTCCACACTTCAGAGCAAATAGAAACTTTGTGATCTAAGTTAATTAAAATTTTGTTAATTCTTGTTTCATGTTAATGCATTGTCTCATTATAAATCTAGTCAATGAATTTCTACTTATTTTTTTAGCACATTGATTATATGCTTTTTTCATACTATATCATACTTATCATCATCATATGCATTAAAAAACAAATGTTTCATAGCAGCATATCTAGTCATTACGACAATTGCATCTTTATGGTCATATTTAAAAAGAGAAGGCGTACCTGTTTGTGAGGAACCCATAGGAGTGCCCATACCGGGGTTGATAGTTTAGTTGAGTTTGAGTTGAGCCGATCAAAAACTCCACCAAGTGATGTTTCCCCATGTGCTTGATGAATGTACCATATTCTCCACCGTGTGTAAATTTGTACTTTGCATTGCAATAGTTGAAATACACAATGAATTTCTTCGGAGCATTAGGATGACTCGAATCTTTTTTTTTTCCACCTTCTTGAACTGCTTCACGAAGATGTTGGATGTCTTAACTCGTTGATCCTTTCATGGTGGGGGTGACAGTTCTTCTTCTTATTCTTCATTGCTCGAGTAGTGATCCGGTTGCGTTTGGTGTTGGTGGGAATGTTGTTGAACCTCGTCACTAGATATGAAATTGAAATCATCGGGTGATGTGTTGAAGAAAGGATTAGGAATTTGATCGGGGATGTTCATGTTCATGTTGTTCATCCATGTTAAGGCATTGGCTGAATCATATTCCTTTTTCTACAAAAAAAAAAATTAAGTATTGAAACTACTACATTATAATCTAATCAACATATCAAATGATTGAAATTATTACATCAAGCAAGTTCTTCACACTTATTATCTGCAACTGGGCAGCAATTTGTTCATCTGAAATATTGAGTAACTCTCGAGCATCTTGGCGTGATAATCTCTTTGATCTTACACGGTGGCCATCATGTTTTTATCTTGGACAATAGCCTTACCCTTGTCAGCATGGTTAGAACGAGACAAAAACATATAGTATAAAGGAAGTAATTCGAATGTGTGAATGAATAATAATTGATCATTGATACTGGCAAAGCAACTAAGCAAGCAAGTAAGCAAATTAACCCATGTTTGAATTGAGATACTGATGCAAGTTCTTCCCTTCTGAATCAGATAGATTCATGTCTGAAAGAGGTTGA
>JAYDZE010571291.1:0-11844 GCA_034509125.1 Monilaria moniliformis
TGGTCTGAATGTCCGCGATACCAACCGTGACATCACTTATTCGGTGGGGAAACCTACTGAGTAAGGGGTGTTACATTATACCCAAGTGTTGATCAGTTATAATCAATTTAGAGTGTGTATGCATATATTTGACAAACTGACTGAATAACCATGAAAATGAGTTATCATCCTCCTTGGTTAGCAACCCGGTAATAGGCATATCGTGATTATCATTCCCGGTGAAAGGAGCAAAAATCATGCAATACCTATCATTAATATAATAAGTGAGTCAGCATATATTACACAACAAATTAGTATATAGTACCTAAAAAAATTGTACAATATGCTGAAATAGGCTGCATAACACACTAATTCATATAGATTATCATGTATGATCATTATAACTATAACATGGGATCAATATATGTATAATACAGAATTAGTATATATTGAAAACCGGTATAACATATCCAAAATATACTATACTGGAATATGTATGTTATACCGCTCTACTGTACATGTTATACTACTCGAACATATATGTTTTACTGCTCTAATATATATGCTATACTACTTGTGATGCTATTATAAACTGTTTTTTAATTTATTATATCCTGATCAATTTGAATTTATATAATGCTTCGTATGTTAAGATCAATTTAAATTTATATGTTGATTAGTCGTTCAGAATAGTATATTAAAATTACGGACTTACCTGTTTGTATAATAAATTGTGTCAAATGCAACAACATCACCAAACAAGTGGTAGTTCCTTTTTGAAACTGCATCACACCAAAAAAGTCGTTTTAATTTTTTTCGCCGTCTACCTCGAATTCATAATTGAATGTCTCACATGTTTCTTTCATCTTGTGCAATTCATCCAACAACATTTGAGCATTTATTTCTTCAATATATGCTTCCATGTCACGAGTGTAATGTCTGACTTCCAATAAAATACATCCAACTGCATCGTATCCCCCTAGCAACTCGGTCAACAATTTGAATGTAAGAGTAGGACTAATGTTTGACTTGGCACAATCCACTATGAATTTTTAATACACACTAACAAGGTTACAATTCAATTTCATGAAACGCTTGTGAGTTGTGATGAGCCTCAACCATAGGGTGATTATATTCCTCAACAAACTAATTAATAATATAAGTCACATGTCCACATTCGAATACATACTAGAAAGTTACTCTCGCCTTACATTCACACCTCTTCAATGTGCGGCTACGTTTGTTGATAAATCCTTCGCGTGCATTCAGACCATCAACATCATACGTCTTATTCTTACTTTCCTTACTACACACTACATACTGCCACGTGATCACTTCCCCCGAATGTTTGGTTCCATTTTTGCAGGTGTCAAAACCAACCTCGCGTGTTCAATTATCGTAAAATGTCATTCCATCTTCTAATGTCTTGAAAATTTTATTTGTAAAGGGCTTCAATTCTTCTTTCCAAATAAGGATGTACATAACTAAAATGAAAAATAAAAAATAGTAAGAATAGGCTCGCATCACAAACAACATATATATTCAAGCAATAAGTCGTTTATACTCGAGCATCATAACATTAATATTCAATCAGTGTAACATATCTATTCGAGCAGCACAACTTTTATGTTCGAGCATTACATATAAGCATTACAAAATATATATTCGAGGATTATAACATATATATTCACGCAGAATATCGTATTTACTCTATCAATATAGTATAAATATTCGAGCAACACAACATATCTATTCGAGCACCATAGCATAAATATTCGAGCAGTATTATCATATTTACTCTATCAGTAGAGCATAAATATTCGAGCGGCATAGGATAAATATTCGATCAATAATATCATATTTACACTATCGGTATAGAATAAATATTCGAGCAGCATAACTTATATTTTCGAGCTGTACAAAGTATATATTCGAGCAGCATAGTTTATATTTTTTAGCAATACAACATATATATTCAAGCAATATATCATAAATATTCAAGCATTATATCATGTTTGTTCTATCAGTATTGTATAAATATTCAAGCAGCATATCATATCTATTCGATCAGCTTGACATATCTATTCGAGCAGCATGGCGTATATATTTTATGAGAATCTTCAATGAGTCAAATTCAAAACATAATAGTCCAGTGTTACGAATCATATTATAATTTACTATAAAAACTGAACATTCATAACTTTTATTGTTTGATAAATTAATACAGAAAAATACACCAAAAAATCGTCGACGAACATGAAAATTAAAAAATCTCTCGACAATCTCTAGGCAACCGCAATCTCAATAAAATAAACTACTCATACCTTGAGACGACTCTGTATTTTCCATTGTTTGATATATTACTCCGTAAAACTATTCAACAAGTCGTCGACAATCGGAAAAAAAAAAAAAAGTCTCCAATCATTCATGAATTTCTGTTCTTCTCTGATTACTGTAGTTCGTGCAATGTACGTATGCACATATTACCATATTAAGATAAATCTAAAAAGAAATCATATGCCTATCGTGTCATGATCTGTGAAGATTTATCATAACTACCTTTTCTTATGAATGACGATAATACTATTCACGGTTATTATTAATTAAATATGTCTTGCCATATTGCGTAATTGTGTCCGTTAGATGATTAGATCATATGACCTTTAATTTGTCTCAATTAAAATATAAGATGTAGTTCAATTTTGATCACAATATATATATATATATATTATAAAATTTTAAATAGTACGCCGTTATAGTAAATATTTATAACGGTCCATATCATAAATAAAAGTTAAATATTTAGTTTTTTAGTTTTGGAGGGGATAAAATATTTTAGTGGGCAGGTTTAGTTTGCACTTTGCAGCGAAGAAATCACTCTACTTCTCTCACATTAGGTAAGCGAGTTTAGAAGACTAGTGTTCAATTGTAGAAACCGGGGAGCACCGCATAGAAAAGCCGGTTCTCGAACATTATCTCGTTTCCTTCTCTATCTCTCTCTCTCTCAAATCACTCCACCTAGTCAGAGAAATCCCAGTCCTTCAACAATGGCCGCTCTTCAGAGCTCATTTACGTCGCTAAATCTTGGCACCAGTTCCTTCCTTGGACGACGCGTCGCTCCCTCCCTCTACCTGCCTCTTGTAAGTTTTTTCTTTTCAAATTTTCGCTGTATCATCAATTAATTTCATCAAATCATCACATAAATAACTTGAAATTCACAATTCAATATGTCGAAAAGAGAGTTTTAACTGAACAACGGAGTTATAATATTCGCTGTGTTGCTCTGTGTCAAAACCCTGGACGACATATTTAAAGTCCTAATGAAGTAAATTGTGCTATCCCCATAGTGAATTGGCTTACGTTCCCTTAGGATAAATAGCTCTAGTGTTTATGATCAATTGAAATGTAACTGATTTTATCGTGTTTGAAGGTAAAGAGTGAAATGTTGGAGGAGCTGAATTGACTGATTACACTTCTGTATGGTTCTTTTTACACATCAGTATACTTGTATTGGAAACATAAAACTCCGAGCTTTCTGAGCTATTGGTCCAACATATTTACATAGTCGAACTCAGTAGGCTAAGATGCCAATGCACATATATATAGCATGCTTTGTAAACTTGAGGAGTTGTTTTTGGTGAAATGTCTGCCATATCATGTTATATTCCAGAAGCCGTGAAGCTAGGTGCAGCTTTGTTTATTTTAGTAACTCGTGCTTCTGCTTGCAGGTTAAGTCAACAGAGCAGCCGAGTTCAATTGTTGCGAAGGTTGGTTGATTTTGATCATTTTACACGTCATTTGCTCTTAGTAGGAAAGAAATGTACCTGAGTTAGGATTGGACAGGAACAATTCTTGCTTCCAACAGTTCTCCTTACAAGAAGTATTTCTTTCATTCTTTTTGGTGTCTTGATTATTTTTAAGAATGACCTTCTGGTTGTTTGCTATTCGCTTGATTGCTTCCTGCATCTAAAGAGTTGCACCTCTACTATGCTTGCTGTTTCAACATTTTGCTGTGTGACAAATCTCAGAGCATTCCACAAATCTGAATGTATCTGCAAAGTTGCAACTGAAGTTCCTTACTAACTATATTGAAATCTCACAAATAGCTTAAACGATGGGAGCGGAAAGAATGTAAACCAAACAGTCTACCAGTGCTACACAAAATGCACGTTAAACTTGGAGATACTGTAAAAGTCATTTCGGGAAAGGACAAAGGTAAAGTCGGCGAGGTTAGCAGGATTATCACGCATAACAGCAGCATTGCAATTAAAGATATTAATTTGAAGACAAAGCATGTTAAGAGCAAGGGGGAGGATGAACCAGGGCAGATAATCAAGGTTATTTTCTCTTCTCGACTTTGAGCTAAGACTTACAGTTCGCGCTTGAAAATCTTATGTGGTCATATGCAAGTAAGTCTGAGTGAAGTTGTTCCACTTATTGACAAGTTTAATGTTTTATCTATTTTCAGATCGAAGCCCCTATTCACAGCTCAAATGTTATGCTATATTCGAAAGAGAAGGATGTGGTGAGCAGGGTTGGTCATAAAACCCTGGATAATGGTAAACGTGTTCGTTTCCTAATAAAGACGGGAGAAATCATTGACAGTGCAGAGAACTGGAAGAGAGTGGCTAAAGAAAAGGAGAAAGCAACAGAATTAGCTGCTGTCTCTTAGGAGACCAGGTTCTGTATATCCGTTTGATATATCCCAGCTATGTAATAATCTAGGATCTGCAATTTGTACTCCTCCATTTATTCTTTTGACTTACATTCAAAGGACACACATTTGCTCCTTCTATGATCAACTTGATAAAATTTTGATGGATTCTTTAGTTTATGGTAACCTCTCGATGTGAATAGCTACATCTCTTTCTGTATTTCTTGAAAATCACGCAGGGAAGATGCTGTTAATCAACTAAATACATTGCAAAAGGTTAAACTTAGGTGTTGCATAAGAAGAAGCAGTTTAAGATGATCATTCAACTACTTTACCTGGAAAAAAATATGCATTGGTGTATTCTGCTGCCTAGTCACAGTGTTGTACTTGGAGATTTTCCGCTGAGTTTGTTGGCAGGTGTTCTTCTACTCTCTTTTCTCTTTCCTCTCCTTTAGAAATAGGTGCCTAATTGGAGATTTCGCAGCTTAGTAGTTAGCAAGATTTTATTTAGGTCTTATGTAGGTTTTGTAGTGGTATAATTCGTGCTAAAATGCTCAATGTCATTATTGACATTTAGGACCCACATAGTGGAATTCAAGCTTATGAAGATTTTGAAGGTTTTGTACCTATTCTAAGAACTATCAACTCATAGTTATAAAACAGTAATCCAAGAATTGAGTTTGTGGATGATATTTAGTCAGGGGCTGCTCTTAAAAATACGTAGCTTGATAGTAGCATGAATAGACTATGATATGAACAGAAATCCACGATGCATCAAAGTTCTAGTAGCTCAGTTCACCAACCATGCTTGTCACACCCCATTGTGAACAAATATACCTAGCGTAGCTGCTGGTGACTGTTTCATTGTGCGACTTGATTGTTATTACAGATGTTAATCATGTCGTAACTCAGTTAATTGAAGGTCTAAGATATTGCAAATTCATTTAGTCTACCAAAAAGATGAAGTAGCCAAACAGATTAAATCATTAACTGTGATTATTATTATTCTCTTTTTGTTCCTGGATACTTTGATGTTGGTTGGCTCCTGGGGCAGCTCCAAGGCTTTTGCAGAATGCATCAGATGACAAAGGCCATTACAGGAAGGTTTTTCTGTCAATTTTTGGTGGTGAATTTCTCAATAAACAAAAACCCTTCTCTCTCTCGAGAGAGAGAAGGGTAGCAGGTTGTCACCCGGTGAAGAGTCCATATCACCATTAATGTCTTCTACATTCGAATATGCTTATTTAAAATTTTCTGAACCGATATAGATAGTTAATGAGTGCTGCAAGCATTCATAAGTTGCAACTACCACTCCATTTAAAACCCATGTTTTAATTTTGCTTGCAGAAGATTTGATTCTCCCCAAGCAACCTGCCTCTTTTCTTTCTTCTCAGTCTGAAGAACCAATGAAATTTGCCAGACTTCACTTATACTGATGTCTATTAATTACTGATTTCTATATACAGCTAAGGAGAGCAGATTTTTCCTTTATCTTCCTTTCCTCATATATTTTTTTTTCTTTATAGTTTTATCCTATTAAAAAGGTCCAGAAACGAGTCCATATGAATGTGATGATTTGAGTGTAGTGAAGGGAAACTCGCAATTGCATTAGGTAAACTTCGTTCACGTGCACTAGCATTTAGAGCGTAAATCTTACTTGGAAAATCAAATGTGACACGCTTGACTTAGAAGATAATGGTGATAAGCGAACTTGAGACATTTGACTTCAAAAAAAATTCACTGCACTACTAGGCCATCCCCAAAGCGAAGATAATTCGATAATTTATTAATATTAGCATAGATGAGAATCCTGGGCACTAAAAACATGAGATGTCTATAATGTCTGGATTATATGAAAAGATGTGACGCTTCGTGGCTAGGATAGCATGTTCCCTCAAAGAAAGTTGTGATATAGCTCCAAATGCAAAAATAAAATACAAGATGAAAGTTAGAGGCATGGAGTAGAGGGCATCAAAATAAAAGGGAGTTGCACAAACACAAGATATCAAATAGGAAAGGTCGTGACAAATGTAAAACTGCCAGTACGAAATGACCTGTTGTTGTCTCTACTCTTGTTCTATATTTTGAACTTGCACTATGATTCACTACTGTCAACTAGCCCCCACATTATTTACCCCACATTTATTGTGCAGATCTACTTTTTTGGATTGTATTTTTTCCCATTTGTTATTATTATACCCCTTTAATCCAAGCAAGTCAAAACATTCCTCCATCATCTATCTATCTTATACATTCATTGATTTCAATCACTTTCGTACATTCACTACTAGGATATTGACCTTTCTTCCTCACAAGAATCACAAAAATGCTACTAATGCATCCTCTGTTGTGTTTCTCAAATTTCAAGAGTAATGATTTGGTACCATCTTCTATTTTATATATGTGACATTTTCATGAAAGTTGGCAAATTATTCACAATCATTGTACGCTGCCAAGGTAACATGTTCATATAAGTAGGTATTTCAAAGCCAGGACAAAGACAAGCTTGGTCATATAATGTGGTGGAACAAGTAATTCATGCTTATTTGACATTAATGATCGATCACTGGCAGTATAAAAAAAACGAACATAACTTTTCGCACATGGCTCGAAATCGCTGTTACAGGATGTTTTTGGAACTAGAATAATGAGATGGGCGAGACACAACTTTGTTGTGATCTATGGTATATTAAATCCATGACTCCAGGCATTTTTCAGCCATTTTAACTTTTAGATAATTTTTTGTTTTAATTCTTTTTAGTCCCTTTTAATAGTGGCATTCGTCGTAGGTGTCAAAGTAATTTATTTTCGCTTTAGACATTCTTTAATATTATTTTGTTGTAATCGATAAACATAGCGGTGCGTGTCTTGGACGTATTTCGTCATGTGTCATAAGTTTTGAAGTAACATCAATAGTTGAAGTCCATTACAATAGGTGCAATGCAACCAAAGATTAATTCTGCAGATCATGACTAGCATCATCAAATATTCAGAGATTATACAAATTTTTGTGACACAATTAATCACCCTAGACATCCACTAACCAAACTCCGTCAACTCTTACATATGACGACAAAGCAAGGAAGCAGAGCTTTGGGGCTAAGCAAGTAAAGCTCCTCAACATTCGAATACAAGCCCACCTTCCCGGCCAGGGAATCGAACCCGGTCTGGCCGACGATGTCGAGCACGTTGTCGATCGGGCGGTGCACCCTCCCGGCGATCACCCGGCACACGATCAACGCCTTCCTAACAGAGGGATCGTCCGCATTCGCCTCTATCGACTCGAAAGCTCTTCCGCTAGTCGAAGTGGTGAAAACGCCCACTCCGTTTTTCATCTCCCTTTTGGTGGAGAAGCCGTGTCGGATAATGCGGCACACGCTGCATTTCTCCGACACGCAGAGGCTTGAGGAGCCCACGCCGAGTGCGCAGGCAGCGTGGGTGCCGTAGAATCTGAGGAGCTCGTTGCCGTCGGCCAAGCAACGAGGGTGTTTTTTGGGGAGTTTGCTTGCTTTTATCTTGACCATCTCTCTGTAATCCTCGAATCTGCCTAAGGTTTTTTGCATGTTGTGAACTTTCAAAACCCTCTCGATTCTCACGCTGCGGCTCTCCGACTTGCTTGATCTGCAGATTATTTCGACTATCTTCCTCGACGAATCGCCTTCCACTAGCTCCGTCACTGCATTCGCAAAAGGAAACCGTCACTTCGTTTCCACAAACAGAATAGGGATGTAATTAGATTTAACTAAGACTGGATGAATTGTACATCTGAATTTACACACGAGGGGGAGTTGTGATTAATAAATTATAAATAGATACACACAAATCTCTGCCGTTCAAACATACCGGCATGCTTGGAGAGATGGTGGCATTCGAGAGCCTCCCACTTCACAAACTGCTCGCCGCATTTGTGGCACATTGCAGCACCGCCGCCGCCTCCGCCGTTTCTCTCAATCGGAGCGCGTTTTTGAGAGAGAGAGAGGTAGTGGTTTTTCCTATGGAGAGTTGCAGAGCTCTTCAATGAAGGACTAGAGTGATGCATGGTGGGGTGGTTTTCAGGGCCAGGTGCCCCGGGCCTTAAATTCCCCACAAACGTGCTGTCGGCGGCGGAGTCGTCGTGAAATCCATTAAAACCGGTGATTTTAATCTCGCATTTGGAATTGCTCAAGATGACCTCGTGCGCGATGGGGTTGAGAAACTCGCTGCTGCCGATGGAGCGGGGGCTGCAAGCGGGCGGCTTGTCGAGATGCCTCTTGCTGCCATGGATCACGTCTTTGAGGTTGGCGATGGACCTCGAGCACCCGGACCGGCTGGTTTTCTTGGTGAGGATTGAGCTCAGCTGCTTCTCTGGCCTCCTCGGATCGTGGACATCGGAGGGATCGGATTTGCAGTGGAGTGAGTTCTTGAAGGAAAACCAAACTCTTGGTATGTTGTCTCTCTTCTTCTTGGTCTTCTCCCACATCCTTTTTGTCAGAGCTTCTGCGTTTTGCTGAATAGGAGAGGAATTGAGGGGAAGAGAAGAAGGAGAAGAGACTGATCAGTGAATATGGAGAAGTAAAAGGTGGTTGATGTGAAGGCAAGTAGAAGAGTTTCTACTCTTGGCTAACATTAATATTGCAATTCCGCCTTTCATTTTCAAGAAAGTGGCCCCTCATCACTTGCTCATTTATGCATCAAACCAAAAAGAAAAAGAAACAGAAAAAAGATTGTGGAATTATAGGAATGAAGATTGAATTGAATGAATATTGGATTGTGAGAAGAAATTAATTGGACTGACACTTGTTGTGTTTGATTTGTCATCTCATATGGTTTTTGAATTTCTTCATCACGGGCTTCAGTTACCTACCAACCACGAGTATTTATGTGCATGTCTTCAAATACTATTAAGTATTCGGATTTTAATGAGTTGATTCAATTTTTGTGCAATTTTGGTCAAGTTGAATTCTTTGTGTATTACGATTTCAATCGGGATTGATCACATTATTGCCCAAGTTCAAATCTTTGTATCAAGATTTCGATTACGTTTCACCAAATTCTCAAAATATAAGCTATAAATTTGGACCAAGATTTTGTACGAATTGTGCAGTCCAAGATTCCGAGTTCAAAGCTATGCAACTTGGTTTTCAGTTATGGCATAAAAGTTAAGATATTATGAACATGCAGTTAAAAAGAAGTTGATATTATAAAGGGGAAAAACAACAACACAATCAAAACAAAAATGATTACCACAAATTTTAAACAGACAAGGTTTGCTCACAAAACTTTATCGGGAATAACAAACTTTATGTTTTAGAATGCCATATATGTACTAAAATTTCATCACAAATTTCAATATTTCTTAATGCAAAAGGATTTTCATCTTAAATCAAAATAAATACAATATATATATGTGTGTGTGTGTGTGTGGGTGGGTGGGTTTGTGTATTGAGTGATATGTTATAGGTATATAGAGAAAGTCGTAAAAATAAAGACAAAATTTGAAGGATATAATAGACACAATAATTATGATTTTCCGTATTGTTATGATCCCTCCCAATCCCCAACTATGAAACAAAGCGTGCAAAAATGATGACTAAATTGAATGCTGCATTTGGTGGCGTTCAGCATGATTCTTCACCCAATTAATTACTTAAATGTTATCATCAGAATGGATTACATATATCATTTTCTCATCTAGATTTGAATGGATATATAATGAAGAGCCTTATTCCTTTACACTATGATGCACTCAATTCATAAATATGTCTATATAACACTTTTATTACTAGACTTCTTTTCCATTCCATAGCTTATGGAATAACGTCTGTCAATACTATAGTATTAGTGGTTCTGAAACAATCAATTTCAATACATTAAGACACATCTTCAAGAATTTATTAGTTACTATGGAGTATTATTTATGATGGGCTCAAATAATCTTGGATGGATGGCGTTACAGAAAACAATAGTTGCATTGCAATTATCATTCATTAAATGCAGTCCACATGTGAAAGTGCAACCATATATATATTTCTTAGATCGATCGTTTGCATTAGTTGTTGAGAAAACGACTCCAATATTCTCCACTGCAATAAATATTATTGGCAATGCCACTCATTTTTCTTCAGCCTTATTATTGTTTTTTTCATACGATTTGTTTATAGGATTGTGTTTGGGATTACTTGCTCACATGTAATGTTGTTCCTTAAACGATGGTGTCAATATTATGCCACCTGTAGATGTAATACTCTTTTTTACTTGCATTTCAGACGTCCAATAATTATATTTTTAAAGTAAGTGACCTATTCCTCGTCCCATTAAAGTTTTAATTCATTTTTATAATTTTATTTCTATATATATCTAAAAAATATTAAATAAGATTATTTAATTAAAAAAAGGTTTTTAACAATTTAAATTAAGAAAATGGACTACATTTTAAAATATCCATAAAAAAACAGATGATAAATTTTGTGGGACGAAGAGAATACAGGTTATCTTACTATCAACAACTCTATCATCCCTTATTCTAAAAGAATAAAATGATAATAACTAAATGACTCGATTTTATATTTAGCCTTCCTTGGCAATATTAATCATAATCATTCAGCTCAACTTTATTGAATGTTCACTAATAAGTAATAAATAATTTAATTGAAATTAAGATCATATTCATTTTTTAGAGTTTATATAATAAGTAACTTTTTCCAAGAAATTTGAAAAAAGAAAAAAACGCATGTATCAACCTTAAAAATAATAACCCCATAGCTCCTTGGTATGTCCACACTCTAGGACGCCAACTCGAAAATAATAAAATATTAGAGCAGCATTGCATCAATTTTTTATTTCTTAAAATTTAATAGGAGCGTATATAGTTGTTGCATTTCAGTGTGTTTTTCTTAGGATATTAATTCAGTTTGAAATATGTGGGTGATTCGAATAATTTGTTAAATTTAGATGGTTATAGTTAAAAATTTCTAATTTGATAAATTCTTTGTTCAATCAGCCCGCATCTGATTTACCAGCACCTTTAGTAGGGTTGATCATAAGTACAACTATTGTCCATTCTTGTTACTTGTTTAGCAACTAGTTCAACATTTCAATAATAACTTTGATAAAATAAATAACTACACAAAAATAAAATAAAAGTAACCCTCCAATTTATATTTGATGTATATATATATATATATATATATATATATATATATATATATATATATATATATATATATTTTTTA
>JAYDZE010571302.1:0-30139 GCA_034509125.1 Monilaria moniliformis
ATATTAAAGCACCATTTTTTAACATTAGGGTATTAAAATATACAAGTAAAAAGGCAAAATAGGACAGAGTGTGGATTATCTTGTTGGCAGAACTTCAGCAAAATATCACTCAACAACTAGCAATCAATCATTGTGAGGCCATATTATTGAAAAAAAATAGTCTATATGACAGTATCATTGTATCAATATCATATATATATATATATATATATATATATATATATAACAGCTCCATAATTGTTAATAAATTATATTAAGAGTAGTGATAAATGTACATTAATTGTATATATATAATTGGGTTTTTTAGATATTTTATCTATAAAATCAGTTTATAAATATTAATTAATTTAAAATAAATTAATATATTCATATTTACTTTTATGCAATAATTTAGAAAAAAAATTAACTTTTTCATTGGATATGTACATATTTATCTCCAAATTAAATTGAAAATCATGTTAATTTATCATATGTGAAAGTACACAACTGACTAACCTTTTAGTCTATACATTATCTTTGTGACTCTATTTGAAGGGTCTATCAAATCAATTTCTCAATCATATCTTTAAAAATATAATAAGGACAATCCAGATATATACGAATTGTGACCCTTAAGAGTTAAAGATAATCTTATACATGTTTTTGTGTTATTTTTTAATTAATATTAGCTAGAACTCAACACACAATAAATTAATATATATGACATCATCAATGCTACAATTCACCACGATTGCTAAAAGCAAAGTTATTCTAAATTCACAAATATGCAAATAGCCAATTAATGGAAGCTCCATAAACAATTAAATTTAACATTACATGTAGAGAGAGAATATGGAAGCTCCCTAAATAATTAAACTGTAATTATGTTATTATTCTATTAATTGGTAACTTGAATTGACTAAATGAAACTAGTTTGGAGAATATGGATTTTTGAATAATTGCCAAATCTAATAAATTATTTTTTATTGGATACTTTGAAATTTTGGTAATAATAAAGATTATAATTTTCCCTTTCTCATATTTTTAATGGACTACAATACGAAATTATATGAATGCAACCCAGCAGTATAATATATTTTAATGTTATGTGGAATCTTGATATTTCATAATGTTGCATATTTAAAGTTTTATTTTGATATAATTATAATATATGTTATGTAATACTAGTAAATAAGACTAAACAACTAATTAATGGGGAATGAAATTAAATATTTCATCTTATTTATTCATCCAATATAGAATTTGCATCCATATACGACTAAAGAAAAATTATTATATACTCCATCCGTCCACCATAAATATCTCATTTGGACTCGGCGCAGATTTTAAAAATTTGTTTGACTTTATTAATAAATATGAATGAAGGTGGGTGGAAAAAGTTAGTGAAATATGAGTTCCATTTTTATATATTAATTTTATAATGGAATGTGAGTGAAATAAGTTAGTGAAGTGTCAGACTCATTTACCAAAAGTACTAAAAGTGAAATGAGATATTTTATTGTGGACGTTCATTTTAGATAAAATGAGACCTTTTATGATGTACATACAAATTTGTTGATTGATGCTCATATCATAATTCATAACCACTATTTGCGACTGCTTATCAAGAAATGTGAGCCCAATTAACTAATTTAAAATGCGAAAAAAATTGTCCTTGAATGATAATCTTTGATTCTATATTTGACTTTATTAGAATATTAAATGATCTAGCAAATATTTAATCTCGTCACTCGTCACCAATATATTAATATAATTGAATTATAATTTGGAATAAAAGATTAAATGAAAATCTGAATACGTAGAGACACATATCTACTCGACAGCCGTACATGATTGGATGATATGATAGTTCATACGTATTATACAATTATCTGTCGGAAAATTAGAAGAAGACAAATCAATCAATTTAATTTTGAATAATAATAATAATAATAATAATAATAATAATAATAATAATAATAATAATAATAATAATAATAATAATAATAATAAATGAAAGAAATGGTGGTGGGCAGCGTGATGCTATTGCCAGCCGTAGTCTAGTGTCTAGCTGTTTCGGGGCCTCCTCGGCGTCAGGTGAAACTCTTATCTCTCCAATTTCTCGTCTAACTTATTGCTTTATTTTCTCGTCACTACAAATCAAGTTTGTAATTATGTCAAAAACTCACACAATCTTAACTGAATTAAGATGGGGTTAGTTTGGTAACATGGTAAGGCTTAGTGGTGGAGTGGATTCTTGAGATTAAATATTTTATGTTCAAATCGTACGAAAGAATCTATAGATCTGAGTCTGTCACATCTAATTTTTCAAATATGTTTTACAAATTATTATATAGAAACGTTGCCCACCGAAAACAGTGGTAACACATTTCCATAAATGGAAAATAACAACAAACAGACCGAGGTGTCGGGATAACAAGTCTGTGCTTTAGGTGTGTTGTGATTTATCGGCTTTGTTACAACCGAGGGTGTACCTCGGTTGCTTTGTTGTTGATGTTTTTCTGGTTCTGCTTTTGTTGTTGCTTGATGAACCTTTGATAGTAGTTTTGTGTGTTGTTGTCTTGGTCAACACTTGTGCTCGCTACTTCAGTGGTTTGAGCCGTTTGTTGTATCGAAAAAAACTCTCTTCTAAAAAAAATTGTGGCGGTCGTACAATCATTTTACTATTCCATGTGTAGAAAAGATTTTCATCATCTTTAAATTATGCTAGAATGGCGTCTAATGGCTTCCGTTCTTGGAGTATACCATATGTATAGAACGACCGATATGATCATTTATAGTCTAGCTTCATTTGCCAAATATTGTAATTTCGAACAGATCGATTTAGTTAGCTGATATTCCACCTTAATTAGGTGAAGAATCTGACTCTTGGAACTGATTTTCTAATTATATACCTTATACATTTACAAATCATGATCATATAGTATCATTTTTGAGATATAAGTCATGTATATGTTACCTCAAAAAAATAAAGTCATCGTATATGTCAATCATTATTGGAATATGAAATAAATGCGTATCTTCCTTCAATCATTATACAGATCTTAACATGTATTGTAAATCTAAAATTCCCAATCATTCAATTGATTTATTATCTAAGAAAAACTTCAAATTTCATTGTACTCATTTTACAATAAAGTATTAACTATTTAAGGATTAATAGCATATAATATCACAACTTCTAATCATTTTCTGATTTTTAATTCTTAGCACAAAAAAATATGATTTTGCAGTTTGTGTGTTTATAACATCAATTGAAATTAGGAAAAATAAAAATTGATACAATTTTCTAGAAAAGTACATGTGGGATATAGTAAGCCGGCCAACTTAACGATGTTGTTGCAATTTTTTCATGTGTACGGCTTGTTCCCTTGTATGTTTTCGACAATCACATCAGTTTTAGTTAGACCGAAAATTGACTCATACTGTACACTATATAAATCGTAAATGTCATAGTTTTTGCATCAAAATTTAAAGTTGTAATGTAAATCATGAAAGTTATATCCCATCATCTAATAAAGATAAAATCCCTACAAAATATCAAGTCCCACACAAAACATTTGTGTCTTGATGAAGTAAATATTCCAAATAATTTTCTATTTATCATATCACGCAACTTGAGTTTCTCCATATCGCGGCGAGATATCGAAGATGAGCATCAAGCCTATAACTAATCCACTTTCACAATTCATATTTCGGACACACATATAAAGGAAAACACACACACTCACACTCCTTCGAAAACCTTAAAATCCTCACCTTCCTGTCCCAGTTTCCCCCATCACCCAACCACCATTTTCATCCCTCACCAAAAAAATCCAAGAAACACACAATTTTCCGGCCATGGATCCATGCCCTTTCGTCCGTTTAAACGTGGAGTCATTAGCCCTCAAACTCGCGGCAGCGATCCGGCCCTCCGGCTCCGGCGTCCACCCCTCCGCCACCCCATGCTACGCAAAGCTCAAAATCAAGAACTTCCCCTCGCAGCTGGCACTCCTCCCGCTGATCAGCGGGGCCGCCGCCAGCCCGCCGGAGTCATCCTCCTCCGCCACGTGCTTCGACCTCGACCCTGACGCGCTCCGCGGCCTCTCATGGAGGCCCGTCCTCGCCCTCAAGATCAAGGTCTTCACCGGCCGCATGGGCCGCACTTGCGGCATCATAAGCGGGAAGCTGCTCGGATCGCTGCAACTCACCGTCAATCTGGCCCATGCGCAGATGCACCCGTGCGTGTACCACAGCGGGTGGATGAAGCTCGGCGGGGGTGGGGACCTGGGGGCAAAGCTGCACGTGACGGTCCGATCCGAACCCGACCCAAGGTTCGTGTTCCAGTTCGGGGGCGAACCGGAGTGCAGCCCGGTCGTGTTCCAGATTCAGGGGAATATTCGGCAACCGGTTTTCAGCTGCAAGTTCACAGCCGACCGGAGTAACAGATCACGGTACGCACCTCCGGCGCACTTTTAGAGATGAATCTGCTAACGTAGGCCGTGGTCTATGGGACCCTCTGTCGTTGCCTGCCTCTCTGGCAATGATATGATCCTTTCTGGAATTTCTGGGGTCGAATTTGGATTTTTATTTATTTCCATTTTTCAAGAAATGTCGATGGTCCCACTTTAATAATTATTCATATAATTTTTTTCAAAAGAATAAATGTTAATAATTTAGTCAGGGATTGTGACTAAATTGGTAGGAGAGAGAGATATATGTGTCAAACTAGCATTTCTTGTTGTTGAAAAATAGTCTGCGATTATGTTAAATTTGCATGTAAATTGGTAGGAGAGAGAGAGAGAGAGATATGTGTCAAACTAGCTACTTTACCAGATATATGTGGTTTGATTAAATAAAATATTTGTGAATTTAGGTAAATACAAAGTTTTAATGAAGATTCTGAAGCTTGCTTTATGGGTAAATCTCCTAATTAATTTGCTGTTGGGATCTGATTATTGTGGTCAAACAGACAAAAATTAAAGCCTTGTGGTTAATTAACTGTCTTTGCAACAACCGTCGAATCTCTTTCCATGTGCAAAGATCTTGTCCTAAACTCAATCTTCTTTAACTATTTTACCTTCATATGCATGCATCACAAATAGTATTACATTATAAGCCTAGTCTATGAGAAATAATTCGCTGGTGTAGACACGGCAATGTGAGTTGGTGTGTCTAACCAATAATTCTCTAACAAGTAGAACGTCAGTTTTAATATAGATTTGGATGTAGGTCTACTATAGTTCCATTTGTCAGAAAATTATTAGTTAGATACACCAATTCATGTTGTCATGTGGTGTTTCTAGACTAACAAATTTTTTCTCCTAATCTACGTCATATCTTCAGTGATGGATCCGGAAAATAATATTAACTGACAATTGCAATTTTTGTTTGGTAAATTCAACAGATCCCTTCCGACAGATTTCAACACGAACAGCAAGAGAGGGTGGATGAGAAGAACCCTTTCAGGCGACAAAAACAGAGTGGGCAGAGAGCGCAAAGGATGGATGATCATAGTCTACGATCTCTCCGGCTCCGCCGTGGCGGCCGCTTCCATGATCACTCCGTTTGTCCCTTCCGCAGGGTCCGATCGCGTCTCGCACTCGAACCCCGGGGCGTGGCTGATCCTCCGGCCGAACGGAATCTCAATCAGTAGTTGGAAGCCGTGGGGGCGCCTCGAGGCGTGGCGCGAGAGGGGGGCCGTTGACGGCCTCGGCTACAAGTTTGAGCTCGTAGCCGAGACCGGCGGAATCCCCATAGCTCAAGGGACGATGAGCGCTAAGAAGGGTGGCGGGTTCTGCATCGACGACTCTAGCAAAGACTGCGGCTTGAGCTCGATGTCGCCGGTTCGAGGGTTCGTGATGGGGTCGACTGTCGAAGGCGAAGGGAAAGTCAGCAAGCCGGTGGTTCAAGTGGCCGCGCACCACGTCACCTGCATCGCCGACGCCGCCCTCTTCGTCGCGCTCTCCGCCGCCGTAGACCTCAGCGTGGACGCGTGCCGCCTCTTCTCGCACAAGCTTAGGAAGGAGTTCAGCAGCGACGACCAGGACTTGTTCCCTTGAGTCCCGTAAGAGAAAATAATATTCGTGGCCGCTCTTTCTAATATTATCGATCAATTCACCGATTCCACCGAGAAAAGAAAAAAAAAAGTTGAGGGGGGCTTAAGCCCCCTCGACCTTACTATGTGTAGATTGTGTGTTTATGGTGTCATCAAATTTAGTGGTGAGGAGTGAGAAGTAGGTTGTTGGAGTTTTTTGTATTCTTTAATTCTTTGGTGAGAAAGGATTCTTTTTCTTTCTTGAAATGATGTTTCACATACTCAAATTGTATAGATTATTTGTTCATTCATTTATTTATTTGAACATTGGTTATAAATGTTGAATTTTTATTGATTGTTATGCTTAAGCTCATCTTATGCTTTTGTCCAAGGAGAGTAAGATTTTTTTTATATTTTTGTGGGTTATTCACAAAGGCACTCATTATGTCAAATGGACTTATACAAGCAATGTCAGACCGCGGTGGGGTCTGGTGGAGTCGACCGACCCCACCATCGGTCTACGAGTACGAAACTCTATATTAAATTTGATCTTTTGAGTTGTCGTCGACCTCATGTTCGAGCTGTCATCGAAGAGAATTGCTCTGTAGTTAGGCTGGATCGAGAAAACTATAAAGAAATTAGACTGAAATTGCATGGACCGAGAAAACTATTAAGAAATTAGAGCTGAAATTGCATAAATCGGACCCCGCGACAAACAATTCATGGATCCTTCATATGCAAGTTCCTTTTTCTAAAAAAATATAATCTTTTTGCAATTTCCGGAAACATATGTAAGGTAGCATATCCACTTAGTAGTAGAAATAGCTGAATTTATTTTGCCAACATATCAATAAAACAAGATTGCTTATGATATGTCGAACATGTTAGATTTGGGATTGATCGCCAACTTTGGACCATTTTCATTAGAAATATAATATATATACAAATTAACAAAATAATTTGTTGAGAAATTATGTTACATTCAAGTAACTTAAACGACACTTTAGCATTACGACTTTATTTAAATCTAAGGTTGTTTGTGAACACATGCTTAGATAATTTGGCTAAAATAAAGCTGATTTTATGAATTTAGAGAAGAGGCACATGAACTAACCTTTTGACTTTTAAGTGTAAAAGACTCCCATCTAAACATAAGAGGGGTATAATTGGTTGTAAATTAATATACTAATTAAATTCTGATTTTTTCTATATATTATAATGCTGGTGACAAAATACATAAATTTTAATTATTTTCAGAATATTTTTTTTTGAATCCAAATTCTGCCAAACAAAATTGACATGGCATCAAAATTTCAATACCTCACATAAATTCAGACATTTGGATGCTAACATGGAGTTATATATATAATCAAATGGATGCTCAAAAATCATATATATGATGCTCAAATGTTATATGTGGATCGACATTTGAATTTTGAATATCACATATTTGACTTTTGAGGTTCACATCTAACTTTTGAAAATTATATATTTGACTTATGAGCATCTATTTGGCTATATGTAATGTCACGTTAACATGCAAATATTTAAAGTCATGCGTCGTATTAGAATTCCGGTGTCATATTAGTTTTGATTTGGGCGGAATTGAATTCATGAAAATTTTAAAAATGATCAAAATTTGTGTGTTCTGTCACCAACTTCATAATATATAAGAAAAAAAATTGAAATTCGACAAGAGTGTATGAATTTGCAGCCGATTACCCCTAAAAAAAATTCGCAAAAATTATTAGTGACTTGAAATGCCGGAAATACATGTGGTCCGTGACTGCTTAAGGGCTTTTGAAATTATATAAAATAATAGTTGGACTTTATCAATATTGTTACTGATGTTTAATTTTCGATTCACATATATAAAACTTTATTATTATAACCTTGCTTGTTATAGTCATAATCCCCCAATTTATATTCATGTCAAGGAATCAAATATTCGGAGAATTTCGCCTCCGAAAATCCGCCACATATAAGCGGCTTCAGCGACAAAATTCTGAGGTCGCTGAGATTGTGACATGTGTCAGAATGTCTGATGAATTTTTGCATTGGGTCTAAGCCAAACTCATATATCAAATTGACTATATGGTTTTTATTTGCTTCGATTAACAGCTAAAAATTAAAGCTATATTGATTCATCTAAAAGTTGGATTGATCAACAAAATTTCCAACGGTTAACAATAATAAAAGAAAAATACGATTTTTTATAATTCATAGAATGAAAAAAAGAAAAACCATATATTGGAATATAAACTCAAAATATACAATTTAGAAAAATAAAAATAATTAGCCAATAAATTAATATAATATATAATTAATAAAATTATAACTATTTAGTGGATATTGGTGCAGTCGATTAACCGTGGATTATACATGAAAAACAGAATCGATCCCATAACCTCGATTTTTTAAATGTAAAGAAAAATAAAAATAATTAGCCAATAAATTAATATAATATATAATTTATCATTATTAAATTATTCCATATGGCAAGTTTAGATGATGAACAGCAATAAGCAGTGGAAACTGGAACTTATTCATCAAGATATGGGACTAGAAACAGATGAATACTTTGCTATACACCATAGAAATAGCATGTGCAATAGATCACTCAAAAACCACATATTTTCCAACTAATGTTTCAGTAAAGCATCCTTATTTTCTCTTATATATCATAGAGAAAGGACGTTCATCGTTTCAAAATCGCCACCCGAAACCGGGGACATGGGGCCGGGGGAACTTCTCCGATCAGTTCTGTGATCTCAACATGAACAAGGGTAACTTAAAAATGGCTGAACCTGCTGCTAACCTGATCATAGCTTGGAAGCCGACAGTCATGCACTGCATATACAGGGGGAGGGGGAGGGGAGGGGGAGTGAGATATATTGGAGGCTAATAAAATTTTACCATACAAGGAAGAAAGAAATATTTAGGAAAAATTAGTTACCATCGCCATAACATGCCAATGTAAGGGGAGAGCTGAAAAGCCTTTTTGCAATTGAAACAATATCTTGGACCGTGACCTGATCAACAGCCTTCAAGAAATGTTCCACGGGTTTCCTAAGCATAGATCAGATTTAAAGACCTCAGCTTTTGCCCCCAGAGAGAGAGAGAGTTACTCTTAATGTTTTACAAAATCAAAACGACAAATACAATAGGCTCTAGGGGCAGTGTAATGTTCCTAAACCATATAAAATCAGTTAAGAGGAAACAATGATACGTAAACCAATTAGAAAGAAATTACAATCAAAGGCAAAGATTCATAACACAAACAATTATCCATATAATGAAAGAAGAAAAAGGATGATGTTCAGGACTTACAGAAACAAAATTCTCCAAAACAGTGCTATTCAACCTGCTAACTGCAGCTTCTGAAGCCAAAAGACCATTTGCATAAGCCCCAGAGTAACCAGTTGAGTGGATAGCCTCCAGAAGCAGGTGGTGAGGGTTTTTGTAGTATTCACTAGTCTCAGCACTCACCTTGAGGAGCTGTAGAGGGCATATCAGAATCCGATTGCAATATCCAAACAGAGGGGGCAGTGAGCGTAAGAAGACAAAGACAAACATACCTGTTCACTAACTTCCCAATCCAAAAAAGCTGGGTTTCTAACACAGTCAACAAGAAGCTCAACCATCTGAGGCACATATGTTTTTAGTGCACCATAGGTGTAACTCATATGCTCCCGAGAGGCGGATGCAGTTAAATTTCCACCAATTGCCTCGACTTCTCGTACGACGCGCAAGTGGCTCCGATTAGTGGTACTTTTGAAGGCCATGCATTCCAGGAGATGTGTGGCTCCATAAGAAGCCGGGCTTTCATAGATTGAGCCAGAATCAACATATAATCCAATTGAGGCTGCAGGGTTCTGATCAAGAAGCTTAATTGATCACCAATAGTTTAAAATGTGGGAGGGGGAGTGGAAGGAGGATGAATAAAATCCCATAGAGATAAATAAATGTAGTATCAACCCCTACCACAGATGTTTCTGAAGCTATTCTGAGGCCATTTGGAAGAGTTGTTATCTTGGTCTTCCCAGGCTCAACATAGTCTGGCAACGGAGGGGGAAGTGCAATATCCTTAAGCGGAAAGTCTAGTGGTGGAAGTGAAGATGACTTTTCACCAGTTAACCAACTAAAGAGACCTCGAGATGATTTAGCTGCAACAGCACTTGTACTTGCATATCTAGCCAGTCCTCTATACCCTGTTCTGGCCTATCAAATGAAAAAAGAAAACTAAATTCATTGAATTTCTTTATAGATGACAGGGAAGTAGAAACAACCTCCTCTAATAACACTTACGACAAAGAAAATGAAGTAGCAAGACTGTAATATTATTGTTAATACTTCATATTTATATAAAAAAAAAAAAAAAAAAAAAAAACAGAAACAGAAACAAAAAACAAAAAACAAAAAACAAAAAACAAAAAACAAAAAACAAAAAACAAAAAACAAAAAACAAAAAACAAAAAAACAAAAAATCAAAAAATCAAAAAATCAAAAACAAAAACAAAAACAAAAAGTATCATTGTCGGATAATAACTTTTTGGTCATATAGGAATTTCGTATTTCTAACAACTATAACAGACAACCAACCAGAAAGCCCAGAAATACCAATTTACAGGGGAAACTGAAGATTGGATTTACACTCTAAGCAATTGAATTAGTTTAGATAAACTCTCCTATCTATCACATCACTTTTTAACCATTACCCAATAACAAAATCAACTGATTAATAACAGAATCAACTAAGTTATTGTAAAGACTATGTCTGTAAGAAGCAGCATCCTTTTCTCCACAAAGTTCAAAATTAACTGGATAGAATTGGAGCCTCGTCTCTCCCAACAGATAATTATCATTCTGTTTAAGGAATCTGGTGCATATAAAGTACTATGCAGAATTATAAAAATAATACTATCACAAACAGCAGTTAATCGACACAAACATGGATAAAGCTATTAGCGGCTTCCGAGAGCTAAAGTCAAGCACAAAAAATACTGATCCAATATTTTTACAGGCAGCTGGATTTTTTCATCTCCAAATTTAGAGAACGCATGTAAAACAAGGCCAGCGACAGATTAACATCTGTGATTCATCACTGAGCAGTCGTCAGATCTAAACAACAGAATCACTCGCGCAGTGATAAAGATACGGAGGCACTAAATAACACATACGAAAAACCAAATGGCAAATGCGGGGCACTGTTTGTTGAATGGGTTATAGGGTTAAAAGAGGAGGAAAAAATGAAATGCAGACCTTGAGAGCCCTGAGTCGAGATGACGCCGTTCTGTACATACTTGGAAGGGGATGGCCGATCGGCGGAACTCGAGAAGGGAATTTGCGCATGCAAGGGTGAGATGTGAGATGTGAGAGAAAGAGAAAATGGAGAGGGTAGCCCAAACCCTTAGACTGACAATGTCAGTCTAGCCCGAATCATTTGGACCGACTCAACTAGTCCGATAATTTTAGAGAGTTTAGATTGAAAATTTATAGCCCAATAAGATTTTCGGCCCGACTAATCCGAACCCGATTGGCTATAATTCGGAACCCGATGGGTTGGCCCTAGCTGCGACTATTACATATTATTCCGCTTGTTTGATAACTGATTTGACACTTCAATAATAATTTTAATAAAATTGATAACTACAAAAAATAAAATTAAATTAACTCATTAATTTATATTTAATACATATATATCTGCATTAGATTTTTACTAATATAAATAATAATATATAAATGAGAAAATTCAAGTTTATTATCACCAATATTATCAAACACACTTTGAAATTTAATGAAATATATTTGTGTTTCATTTTGATTTCATAATTCTTAAATTAATTTTTTTTTATCATGTCAGGATCTATAAGAACATATTCTTAAGTTAAATCATTCGATAATAAAAGATTTATCGAACAACATTCTTATCTGGAGTAATTTTTTTTAGTTTTTACACTAATAGTATTTAATTGTGTTTAAGTTTAAGTATATATTCCAAAATTCTCCAAATTAAATATTTTACATTCATTAAGCATTGAAGAAATCATGCATCACGTTTTGGAGAATTTGTTAGGATGGTATGTGATGTGTTTAGTATTCTTATAACAATGATAGTACAAGAATCTTTGTATTAGAGTACACATTTTAAACAAATATATAGAAAAATGCAAGCTCTTCTTTGCTAACGTAATTGGTTGCATAGATATTATGATCGTAAGATTTTATTTTTATTATAAATTTATATATTGTCAAACTGTATTTTATTTTGATAATATTTTTTTTTAATAGATAGTGAAGATTTTGAAGACTATGAGTTCGAAGTGAATTATGAAGTTGAAGCTTCAAAGATTATCGGTGTAAATGAACAGTGTAATTCATGTATTTAGAGTTTAGATTCATTTATGAGACTCTTCGATTCTATGAGGCAAACCTATTTTTGAACAATTTATCGTTAATTTTATTTTATGTAATCTTTGACTTTTTTAGAATGTTTTACACCTTTAATTTTATGCTTGTCATATAATTTATGTATTTAATTTGTGTATACGTTTATACATTTTAAATATAGATTTTTTAAGAAAAAAAAATACACAAATTATTTTTTGTTGTTTGTTTATAGTCTGATTAGCTCGCTGAGCTAGCCCGAAACCCGAACATTTAGAGTTATGGTTGGAAATTTCTAACCCGATAAAATTCCAACCCGATTAGCCCGCACCCGATTAATCTGTAAGCCTAGTAGGGCTGACCTGAAACACGATAGGCTAGCCAGATTGACATCCCTACTCACGCCAGTCTATCAAATTTGTTAAGGGTGTTTTTGGTTTAATAGATATGCCTAGATAAGATGTTATATCTTGGGCCCGTCACAATCCGCGTGCAAAAAATTGTTGCACTATGTTATACACTTACTATGTATCCATCTCAAGATACACTATCTAGATTTGAGTATTTTCATTTACCTTTCAATCATTTTATTTCACCATCTCCATTTTTTAGTTTTGGATCCGCCACTGCCTAAACTAATATGCAACCATGCGAGAGATCAGAAGTTGACCCGCATCTTATCTAAATAATTATCCCTTGTAATTTTCACACACTGTTGGAGTGACAAATCAGATAAATGATGCGACGAGTACAACTTTCAGATATAAAATCATGACGCATTCCACAAGTATTGAAAAATCTTTTTTTTCCAAATTCCATATTAATACCATGTGTTACTATAATGGATTAAATTGTATAAATTTTTAATTTCTACAATATCTTTATAATTTATATTTTAATGATGTGGCTAGGATTAATTTAGTCTAATAATAAATTAATGTATGAATCCAAATCTGTATAACATACGTCGGGCGTTTAAGCCTTCATATTTACTTGCACCAGAAATTTAGGTATAATTTTTCATTTAAAATTTTACTTTTGTGGCGCATAGAATTGAAATTTTAATTTTCATGTTAAAAAATCAAATAAAATTATGAAGACTCATTATTTTGTAAATATATGTACATTAACGAACTTTAGAATAGAAAAAGCAAAATTTAATACAAGTGAGGATTCAAAGTTTATAATTGATCATTTCGACATTAATGATACGAATTTTAAGAAAAATATTAGGAGGTGTATTTCAAGTAGAGATAGAATCCCACAAAGAATATTAAATATTGAATAAATATTGGTTAATGCCTTTTTTGGGCGTTCACAAAAAGTAAAAGATGTGATAGTTTTTTTTATAAATATTGTGAATGATGTCAAAAGCATAGGATATTATGTCCTAAAATAAAAACACAAAATTTTTTATGGACGAACAAAAATAACAACACTAGTCCAAATAACTATGAATATTCACAAACCAAATAGTTGGACAAAAAATGCGCGCAACAAAATGCGCTAAGAAATGAGTTGTCTTATTCGTTTAAATGCCTGCCACGAGCACTACAAAAAAATCGTCTAAAGTTATCGCTTAGAAAACAATCAACCCAGCATCGAATTCGTCGAACATGAATACGAGTACGCTTCTGCTTTCATTATCGTTCGTATTCAACATGTAATTATTGTATAAAGCATTAATTCAATGATTCCAACATTTGGTATCGGAGCCAATGCATGTTGGATCGAATTGATTATTCAGTTAATGTTAATCTTCGTTTTTGAGGCATGATTATGTTGGTTAAAGTTTCTGCCTCAATGTGTTCGATGAATTGCTTGAAATAATTTTATGTTTCAAGGCATAAAGAATATGCGCACAATATGTTCGACAAAATACTTCAGTCCATTCAACGAATTCTCAAAAAAATATAGAAGAACTGTTAGTGCATTCAAACTGTCTGATGAAGCCAAAACCGTTTTTCATAATTTTGATTTTTGACCAAAAATCGTTCGAAGTTCGTTC
Source organism: Monilaria moniliformis (assembly GCA_034509125.1). NCBI lineage: Eukaryota > Viridiplantae > Streptophyta > Magnoliopsida > Caryophyllales > Aizoaceae > Monilaria > Monilaria moniliformis. The sequence continues at coordinate 14,415 of JAYDZE010571302.1, forward strand.
AATTTTCTGCAAGGATTCGACCTTTATTGAAGTTTTTTTGTAATTCATTCAAGTTTTGGGCACATTTTCGAAAGTTTAATGCGATTATTTTTTGTTTCAATTTGATGCACACAAGGTGCTCGACAAAATGACTGAATGACATTCTGGTTTTTAATTAAACACACAATGTTCATGCCCACTGTTCGTCGAATTGCCTCAAAGAACTGTGTTTATTTCAACTTTAAATCATTGAAATTCGTTTCGATTTTCGATTGACTTCTTGTTTTTCGATGGATTTGTTCACCTCATCCAAATTAATTATGGTTCAATCAAGTTTCTTTGTTCGGGAAAAATGATAATTTTTTGAGTTTTTGTTCGAAATAACTCTCATGACTTATATATCAAATAAATAGATATAAAAGTCATTGTCAAATAATGAGGATTAGGTTGTTATCGGGCCAATCCGATAAGGTCAAATCCACAACATGTTAAAAAAACTTTCAATTTGAACACAAACCCAATTGAACACAAACCCGACCTGCTGCGTTCAAATCCGAATACGACGTACACACGACATGATCCTAACTAAAGTAATAAAAAAAATTAAAATTTAACCTTAATTAAAATAATAAAAATAAAATAAATAAATAAATAAAATCATTAAAATAATAATATAATTATTAATGGATTATCTGAATCCGATCGAAACCCAACCCGAATTCGATTTGAAATTATCGTATTCTTATTGGGTCAACCCGATAAAGACATGAATCCAATAAAACTTTCACACTAACCCATTAATTTAGTCCTTTTTTCTGTCGTATTTTTATGTCGTGTCAGTCCTAAAATATTCCATGTAATTGTCCCTTTAAGTGGTGAACGTGCAAATTCCTGAAATATTTGGTAAAGACTGGAATAAATGAAAAGTTGAGGGGCTCAGACCGAAATTACATTATTACAGGAGTAGGAAGTAAAAGAAATGGGAAGCGCAAATCTGGCCGGGCAATTTCTTCACGTGTGGAAGTAGGAAGATTTGCAGGAATTGGAAGAGGAGAAGGCCAAAAATGGGCATAAGATTCGTATTAATGGTGAACAAGCAAGGGCAGACTCGTCTAGCACAGTACTACGAATACCTAAACATCGAAGAGCGACGAGCACTCGAAGGCGAAATTGTTCGTAAATGCCTCGCCCGCAACGAACAGCAGGTATCTCTCTCATATCTGCTTCCGAATTTAATCGCCCTTCTATCTTCTGGTAATTGGCTTCGTTCCTCCTGAGTTTAGGAGTTTCCTTTTCCAACCAGTTGGGGAACCCGTAGCTGATGTGAGAGTCTAAATTTAATGAATTTACCTTTTGATTTACTTTAGAAACAATTGATTCCTCAACGGAAATCGGTTGATCGAAGGGCAATTATGTTAGGTGATTTCTTAGAAACTACCTCGATCGGTGGAAGTTTGATAGGTTGAATTGATTTTTGGGTGGCTGTGGTTGGAGATTTTATTTCAAAGAAGGGTTGTTTTGATTAGTTTGACATGTAAGTCTCGAGGCTTGATCAGTTGATCCACATGAGGCTGCATTTTGAGTCGTTCTAAATTTTTGAGCGATTTAGTGCAGCAGAATGAGGTCACTTTGTTTGTATTTACAGAAGGCGGTTCTGTATTATACATTGAAAAACTGAACCATGAAAAAGATTGGCAGGAGGTCTTGGATATGTTAAAGTATAGGTTTGATTGGTGGGTATTACATTATTACCGGATCTTGCTGAAGACTAGAGTTGTTTCTGGAGATCAAATTTCATCGTCGTTCTATGTGACTGTCATACTAAAATGTCCTATCAAATATAGTTAAATATCAATTCATTTGTGTCAGTGTCTGCTAATGGCGTTGCCCTTGTTCTTACATCAATATTTACTGCAATTCTCTGCGCTGACTGCAGAACATTTTTGTACTAGAGAAAAATAAATATTTTCCCTCATGAGTTGTTGAGATTGCCTAATTGGAGGAAAACATAATCCTTTCGATTTCTTCTTCTTATTCTTCCTCTCTCTCTCTCTCTCTCTAATCTTTTTTCTTTTTCCTGGGTGTTACTTGGGTTCTGTTGCTGCAAGCTTATTTTGTTTCTGTATCAAACAGTGTTCATTTGTCGAGCATCGGAACTACAAAGTGGTGTATAGGCGATATGCATCGTTATTTTTCCTGGTTGGAGTAGACAATGAAGAAGTAAGTCATACTGTCTCTTAACTCGAAAAAAAATTCTTATTGTCTCTTTACTCAAAAAAAGTCATACTGTCTCTTAACTTCACAGCTGTTATTTGCTTGAGCTTCTAATTCCTCTCTCTTCCAGAATGTGAAGTATATGATGGTTTCTGCATGTAAAGAAATAGTCTAAAAATTTTGTTGCTCAATCCAATCTCATAGCTAAACTAATAAAGTCCACTACTTTGCTAGTGTTTTTGTAAACTGAGTAGACAATATAAAGTGTGGACTACAGTGAACTGTTTGACTTGAATATTAATGCGAATATATTTTGTGTATTAAGCAGTCTCTTTTCTAAAAAAACAAAGAGTAAGTGGAGTCTCACAAAGGCTGTATCCTTACTCATTCTTCTAGGATGTCTGGGTGAACATTTACATATATCTATATTGATGATTTAGAACATGAAGCTCATTTATTCCAGCTAAAGTTATGGTTCTTCACCACACTATTTATCAACTAAATTACTGGCTAATGAAGTACCAGAAGAAAAAGTTTCTTGGTTGTTGTGGACAGCTTTCTGATGTAGATGATATGAAAGCCCCAAATGTGGTTACGACTATTGATAGTATTATGAAGCATTATCTTAAACTTCATTATTGGATCTTTATCCATGTACAAAGGTCATCTAAATCTGAGAAGTATTTGATACATGAGAGAAAAGCCATGTGTTTGTCAACTTGGGTGACTAATTTATACCCTCAGCCCAATAGTATCTTGTTTATTTTTATTGGGGAATAGTTATCTGAGGACTTTGGTTTTAGTGGGATAGTAGCTTGTGATGATCTTGATTGTGGGTCAAAAGTTGTGGCAGAGTTCCAAACCATAAGATTGGATCCCCACGTACTAACACATCAAACCTGTTAGCTGTTGACGTTTACATATGACTAATATCCCCTACACTTCTTTTCTATTGTTCAGTCAATCAGCAATAGCTATATGTTCCCGCGGACTTTTCTATGATTCAGTCAATCAGCACGAGCTATTTTGTTATCAGATGCTTGAATAAGGACAGAGCTTATGTAGAAATTATCAAAGTTTGGGTCAAACATACAGATGTTCATGTGGCATCTTAGAGGATTGGAATGCAAAATGCTTAAACCATTTGAAGCGGGTCGTTGTTGGGTTGTCTTTATGCAGCTGCATGTCGAATCATTTTGAACGGACTGGTTTACCATAGAATTTGGTGACTGATTGTCTAACTAGGGTAAGTAGAAAGAATTAATGATCCAATTGAGGTAAGGTGAGCGGATAACCACAAATAGGACTTGAGAGAGTTTGCATTCTGATTGATAAAATGGAGATAATGGCTTTATGAACCCACCCTTTCAAGAACAAATAATATAGGCAATGAAAGACATGTGGAATCTCAGAAAGTCATGTGAATATCTACATTGTGAACTGTGAAATGCAAAATAGCCATATCTTTGTGGAAATAACTTTAAGCAACTTGAGAAGTTAATGAGTTTGCTTTTGTTGCACTTACTCTAGGTCTTTTTGTGCTTAACATTTTTTTAGTAATCAAAACAAGCTCAAAGGTAATTTACTATGGTAAGAAACTCCATCAAGCTTTGGATACTGTTTTCTCAGGCTTGAGTTTAATATATATTAACCTTAAGTTTAGAGAATGACTCACAGAACTTGGTGCTAAGCTCAAGTAAAACTTTACGTCTACAATGTGAGTGAGCATCTATGTTTGTAACTATAGCGAAAGCCTTATAGGTTATTGCAAAGAGGAAGATCGGGTAGTTGGGTACTAGAAATTTTGGATTTCTCGGTTTTATGCTACATTTAGTTTTTTAAAATTATTTGTTATATGTTGGATTAAATATCCTGTCTATGGATAATATGCTGGCTCTGTGACTGCTGATTAACATTTGAGATCCTCCATCGCTTTCCTGTTCTTTAATGCTCAATATGGTTTTGTCCTTTACCTGGGTAATTAGGGACTTAGGGTTATCATATAAACAGTTACTTCAGCAATGGGACTTGGGAGTTTGATTGATTAATTTGGTATTTTAGGCAGCCACCACTCACTAAAAGCACTCATCAGATTGGCATGCTCATAGTATTACATCCCACTTAGAGTCAAAAGACCATACAAAATGCCTCCTTATTCTAATGCTTATCATCCTGCAATAGTGGAGCGTTTAGTTGGTATTGATTAGTTTCTTAGCTCCTTGTTTGGTTATGTTTGCAGAATGAACTCGCTATATTGGAATTTATACACCTCCTAGTCGAAACTATGGATCGTCATTTTGGCAATGTGGTAAGTTCCTAATCCCCCCAAACAGATTATGTTGTTTCAACTCCTCGTCACTGCATTTGGACTTTTGCAGTGTGAGCTGGACATCATGTTCCATTTGGAGAAGGCACATTTCATGCTGGAGGAAATGGTTATGAATGGTTGTATCGTGGAGACGAGCAAGGCGAACATCCTCTCTCCAATACAACTTCTGGACAAAGCATCATAGTATGTAAGTTGAACACCTTGGCTGGCGAGTCTTGACAATACTGTTTGTAGCATTGTATCTTTGCAAATTCTGTTTCACCAAAAACAAGATTACTACGTTTCTTGGTTGAGATGATGGAGCTAAATTCTCGACCTTGCACATTTCAGTATAGAAGCACGACGATTTAGGAAACGGATGCTAGATTGAAAGCATTTGTCCTTTATCAGTAAGAAATAACCAACAGTAGATCTTTCTATTATTATGTCATACAGCTTCTGAATTTTTTAGAGCCAAATGCATAAAGTAGAGCTCTATAAATTAATAGCTTTGGAGTTGTGAAATTTTATTAATTTAGAGAAAAGTTAAATATTGTTGATAAAGTAATAATTTATTAATTTAAAGAGTGTTTCCTAAATTTAAGCAAATATTATTTTAGATAAAGTTTGATATTAAAATTTAATTGACTGATGTGTGTCTAATTAAATTTAGGGTAAATATAAAATATCACTTTAAAACACTAAATTATATCCATTTTATCAAAGATGTCTTGAATTATAAGAAATCTCAAACTATCGGTTTTGTATAAAAAATATATCACTTCCATTTTTCAGCCCCTGAAATCTCGACGTAGCTTGCCGGATGCCGATGCGTGTATACGTTAACATTCCGAAATCCAAAAAATGGACACAAGATATTTTTGATACAAAGTCAATATTTTTGGAATTAATTAAATATTTTTTATTTCTTATAGTTCATAATATTTTTATAAAATGAGTATATTTTAGGATTTAAAGTGATATTTACTTAAAGTAAAATGATATTTATTAGTGTATCCACCAATTAACCGAATTTTTCATTTATCTATCAACAACCAACCGATGCTAACTAATTAAACATATTTAACACTAGTGAAACTACTTATATAAACCTGAATATAGAAATAGTTAACATAAAATCCAACTGAAGCTTTTCATATAAAACATAAGTTGCTTGGTTTGTACACACTGTAAATGTTTGTGTATAGTTAGCTACCATGTTGTAGACAATTTTGGTCAGAATACCTTACTGTATGCATTTCGGTCGGATTATCTTGATCTGCAATTTGTTATAACTGCTCAGTGGTCAAAGTTCCAACTAAACGAGATGATGTACCGCAGCTTAGTTGGTAAGACGTTTTCCCTCTAACTAATAAGTCGGCATTCGAGCACAAAAAGAAAGTTCCAACTAAACGACTGTATGCTAAGATAAGATGAGAAATAGGTGCTGAGTCAACAAACAAATGAAACTTAATACCTATACATACAGAATCAACAACGTGAGAAACTGTATGTAGCAAAAAACATCTAAATACCATCCATTTTGCTCACCTGCAACAACAGTGTAGATGTGCATCAGCTTAATAAGAGCATCAAAAAATTGTGAGCAGCTTTTATTTTTAATATTTCCTCCGTCCATAAAAAATAGTTTTATTTTTTCATTTTGGTGCGTCTACCAAAAATAGTTTTATTCACAATACCCCTAAACATTAATCTATTTACAACTTATACTACTAGGATCCATCACTTTTTATCTCTCCAATCAATTTTTTTCCCTCTCTCTCATACTTTATCATCCATTTTTTCTCTCTCCAATCACTTTTTTATCCTATCTCTTTTACTTTACCAATTGTACATTAAAACCCGTGCCGTCCACCAATGAGACTATTTTTTATAGACAAAGAGAGTAAGAAAGAGCTTAGAATAAACATATTTCCCTATCCAATGATCACATTACATGGATTCTAATTGTCTAGGGTAATACAGTAAGATGACGAGTATTTGAAGGATAAGAAGTAAATATGGGATTGACTTGGATTAATTTTATCAATCTATTCTATCACTCGACGCGACACGACACGACACGTAAACATCGTCCGTGAGTTTCCCGATGTATTTAACATCTGCAGCGCACATGCCAATCATAAATCAGAGTAGATAATAGGTAAATTGCAAGGAAAGAAAACAAATGGAAGAACTCGAGAATTCGTCAGACCTTTTTCATTTTGCGACCATGCGCGCGATGAAATCCTCGTATTTGATCTTGCCATCGGATCCGACATCGACCTCTCGGATCCACTCGTCGAACTCCGCGGGCTCCAATTTCTCGCCAATGCTGGTGAGGATGTGCCTCAGCTCCTTCACGACGACGAAGCCCGTCCCCTCCTTGTCGAGCACCTGGAACGCCTCGCGGAGCTGTTTGTCAAACGGCTCCGGCTTCAAGTGCTTCGACATCAGGTCAAGGAACCTCTGGAAATCGAAGGGCGCCGTCAGCTTCTCCTCCGCGATTACGGATTTCAGCTGCGCCTGCGTCGGATTGCCGCCCAGGGAACGCATCAGGATTCCCAGCTCCGAAGCCGCGATTTTGCCGTCGCTGTCGGCGTCGAACAAATTGAACGCTTCCTTCATCGATGATATCTGCTCATCGCTCAACCCCATCTTTTTCTGATCTTTTTGCTCTTCTGATCTTCAATTCCTGCACTTGTGTATTGTTTCCGTTCAATCTGATTGTGTTGTTGATGATTGCGAAAAGTGGGTCATTCACGTCTACAAAAATGGGCCATCACTGCACTACTTGTAAGACACGTTAGAGACGATGACCAATTCCACAATTACATTAACTGAACCTCAATAAATTTCTAATTTCTAATTATAGATAGTTAACTACTTTTATTTGGATTGGTAGAGTTGTGTCCATATGTGGTAATATATGTTACAAATATGGAAAAAAATCTGATTCGTGTACAACCGGTACTCTAGCTGTTACAATCGAATGAAAGAAACAAAACGGGATGGAACGGAAATTACAACGAAAATAATAAGACAAATCAAACTGTAAGTCGAGTCGATGAAAGCCCTCGTAGTACTCTTGAATTGATATTGTCCCCAAAGATAAAATGAGAAACACCTCAAACCCGCTAGGTACCAGCGAACTTGACGGAATTTCGAAAATTGAGCAAACAATTTCTAAACAATGCAAAGTGAAATATGGAAAAGGAGAGTTTGGGAGATGAATTGCTTTGTGAATTGTGTTATAAATGGAAGTTTAAAAGGTATAGCTTTCAAGGCACCTCATAAAAGAGTTTGTGAGGTTATATCTATATGAAAGGCCAAAGGCCTCAAGATCGGCAGTTTCCAACAATATATGAATATGATCAGACAGCGGCCGGCCAGCCACCTTTCCTGGGATCACTCACACCGGTTAATATTCCGTTGCTGTTCTTCATTTTTCTCCCCGATTTGGTAATGTTTTGAACGACGAGCTGACAGACTGCGCCCCCTGCTTTAGCTTCCACTTGGTGCCCTCTCTCTCTCAAGAACTGCTGTCTCTCTGAAGAGAGTTCGATGTGCTCGCCGTTGATCACTGTCCAGTTCTCGTAGTAGACAATATTTGGAATGAGCTGCACCACATCATCACTTTTAATATTATTCCTAAATTAATAATAAAAAAATGGTATGTATAATACCTTGTGGTATACCCTGGGGCTCTCAATAGCTGCTAGAGGTTCCATGTCCAAGATAAAATGGTTGAGGAACACCTGTGTCACAGCAGGAATAATATTCATACCACCACTCCCACCAAGAACTCCTACTAGTTCATTGCCCTTGAGGACAACGATGGGGGTCATGGAAGACAAGGGTCTCTTGTTTGGCCTAATAAAATTGGGTGGAGCAGGTGGGAGCTCATCAGGTGATGATACCTCACTTGGTATTGAGAAATCAGCCATTTCGTTGTTCAGAATTATGCCGGTGGAGGGCGACAGCACCCCTCCTCCAAATGCATAGTTCACCGTCGTTGTCATCGACACAGCGTTCCTCTCCGAGTCCACCACGCAGAAGTGGCTCGTCCCTTCCTCTCTTACCTGCCTCCATCTGAAGAAGAAAAAGAATCATCATTTGCATCACTACTACTCTTTGCCTGGCTCCCAAGTGAAAATGAATCATCAACCTAGGGAAGTAATATTCAGGTGGGAATGTGGTGTTGTCTAATATCCTCTCTCGAATCCTCTTGGCAAAAGAAGGCGAAAGCATGTCCGTCACAGTTCTGCTGATGTCTACGAATTCGGGGTCTCCCAGGTTCATCCTGATGGCGAACATATGTTTCAGGGCTTCCACCAGACGGTGCAGGCCTAACGGACCTTCAGCCGCATGTCGGTTTCCATAGCTGTGGAAGATGTTTAGAATCTGCACCTCATTGTGATCATATATTAGAATTGGACCCTTCATCCCCTTAACAGGCTTATATTAAGGAGAGAGAATGCCAATGTGGGATAGAAAGGGTCGGTTCAGCATTATACAGATTATGCAGTTTATAATGAATGCTATGTTGATTAGTACAGTCGAGGTTTGGCTCACCATAGCAAGCCCGACTGTTCCACTAGAAGGAGGGGGCATTCCAAAAATCTTGTATCCCAATGCATCAGCCTCCACTGCAGGAGTCACTCTTGCTCTGTAGTTCCTCAGATCCTCCATTGTCAATATCCCACCTGCTCGCTTCACATCCTCAATCAGCCTTTCGCCAACTAGCCCGTTGTAGAGGGCCTCCGGGCCTTGTTCTGCAACGGCCTGCAAGGTGTTCCCGAGCTCCACGTTGTAGCAAATGTCGCCAAATTTGAGCAGCGTGGAGTTGGGGGCAAATACCCGTGATAGGCCGGGGTCGGCCCTGATCTTTACTTCTTGGCCCTCAATCTTCAGCCCGAGCCACGGGCTCACCACAAACCCGTCTCTGGCAAGCTTGATGGCGGGCTCAAACAACGCCTTCCAAGGCAAGCGCCCGTACCTCAGCCAGGCGGCATAAAGCCCAGCTAGCTCACCGGGTGTGCCCATTGCCAATGCACCTAAGACCTTAGCTTCTTCATTGCTCTCATACATGTCCTATACATGATAGAGCAATGGAAGAAGCATTAGAAAAAGACTATTTCAATGATCTATGCCTAAATCCAAGCCTACCTCCGAAGCAGCTGCTGGAGCAGTTTCCCTCATGTCGATTGCAAGTGCACCGGGCTCGGATGAGGATCGGACCACCATGAAAGCTCCACCTCCGATGCCACTAGACATGGGGCCAACAACTCCGAGGCACAACGCAGTGGCGACAGCAGCATCAACGGCGTGGCCGCCTTTTTCAAGCATGGAGACACCGATTTCGGAGCAACGGCCATCATCAGCTGCAACTACTGCTTGTTGTGACTCTATAACATCGTCGTTTCTGACAGGATATCTTGCCTTTAACTCGGAGTGATGATCATCACTTAGAGCAAAAACTGGTGCCAATTTTATTGCAAATATTTCAGAAGCTAAAAATCAAGATTTCACACAACAGCAAAATGTTGGATATGATTAAATTGTTCCTTAAAATTATGAATTGGACCCTTCATCCCCTTAAAAGGATGTGCACGAGATTAAGATTTACCCTTTTTCTCCTACCAGAAAAAAGCTGTTGGATCAAGTTATTCCCAGAAAAATCAGACCTTTTATACAAATATCATTTCCTCCTAAAATTTACTTGAAAAATACATTTTAGCTGCCTTTCTGTCTCTGAATCATAGTGGAGTTACAATATCTTGCTGCTATGTCTAAGAAAGAAAGCTGATTTGTTTTTTCTGTAAAAGGACAAGAAACAGAAGAAAACAAAAGAATAGGACTTACATACTATAGTTGTGGCTGAAAAAGCAAGAAAGATAAAGCAGAGAGCTCTGGCCTTTCTTTTCCTACTCCTCTTCCCGCTTCCATCATCACTAACCAGTAGAGAAGCCTCCAATTGCTCATCTCTCCCCATCCCTCTCTCTCTCTCTCTCTCTCTCTCTAACGAAACACAGAGTTTTGAGTGATGTTAAACAGAGGATGAATCTGAATCAGTAACTAGAATCATAGTCGTCTGACAACAGAGGAATCTTTTGGTCTATTTTAGTTACAGTATATACAAAAAGTCGTCGGGCTGGACCTTGATATTAAGTTGCGTGCACTTAATCGTTATACATATGTTATACGGTATCTTATTTCATTTCTGATTTTGGACAAAAAAATTGTAATATCATTTTGTTTGTCCAATTAAACAAATAATTAGAATTGTTCAAATTAATGTTTTCTTGCAGGACAACTAACCGATGACAGCGATTTTTTATAAAAGTGGAAGTTAAAATTTGAGTTTTAGAAGTACAAATAATAGTATAATTTAGTAATATTCTTCCTTTTTACAAGGACGAAAAGTTAGGTATGAATTTGTTCTCTCTCTCTTCATTTTTCAACTCAAACAAAAAAATGTTTAAAAGTCACTTTTGTAACCAAAATATTTTTGGTGGTGCCCACCAATTACTTAGAAAAGTAAAAGCTCCCTTTTTCTCTTCCTGACAAACTCTTCTTCTCAAATGACAATTTTCATCTAAATTGAATTTTGGATTTCTTATTTAATTCTTCTCACACGCATCTTTTACATGTTTTCATGCAGAATATATTAGGCATTGTTAGTTCGCCTCAATCGGGATCAAATTTGAGAGAACTCTCCAACATAAATACTTTGATATTTGATGGAATAGATAGGGACGACGAAAGCTTCCTCCAAATTTTCGAATCCTTGTTGCTCGCAGACTGAGTTTTTTTATATTTTTTAAAGTTCATGTCAAGCTATTGTAATTTTTTAAAATCCAAACTATTTTTATAGGGTAATGTTTTTTATATTTTTAAAATTCAAGTCATTTTACAAATATTTCCAAATTTGGACCATAAACTATAATTAATTCGAGAAAAAGTATAATCAATTTCGGAACTGTCACAAACGATATTAATTATCAGGCTAAGTTAGTATATTTACGATTTTATAGAAATATATTAGCTGCTTTACACGTCTAACTTAACGATGATGTAATGATTTGGAAGTCGGATTTCCCATCTTGACTTCTAGGATATTATTCATCGCAATTTGATATAATACCAATTCCTTTTTTGCCCCTTAAAAAAAATTCAAATTAAACGAAAACCATGAAACCGAAATATTTCATTTTGAGATATATATATTACTAAATACTCAGGCTATTTAAATATCATGCAATTATTTTTTTGCAAAAGTTTCTCAATGAAATTAGTAAAACTAAGAAACAAGGTTAGAGAAGAAGATTATTGCACCTTCTAAATGGCCCCTTTACACAAAATGTATCTCTAGCTGAATATTTGTTGAGAAAATAATGTGTATATATGAAGTTGGAAAAACCCTTATCTTGTTCAATTAACAAAATTGCTGCACATATTCACAAGGCAGAAGCAGCAATAAAAATGTATAAAAAATATATTATATACATCCCCTGCCCACCATTTGATAAAATCAGGGAGCAACGAGACCAACACAAAAACAAGAAAAGAGTGTTCAATTTGATGCATCAGCCATTCATCCCTGCCAGAAAACATTAGGGTCACCGCTGTACAATGACCTGTCCTGAACCTCAAGGTTAGCGACGTGATAATCTATCAGCCGCGCTTGGAGAGCTTTACAGATGAGGAGTCCGCATGGCAGCATCCACCAACCACTTTCGTCCCTGCAAGTGATCACAGGCAACGATATGCACATGATCTGAGTTTCACCTTTATAATGGAAAAGGAAAACCAAGGTAAATAAGGTTTCTTACATGCTAATATTCCAAGTTTGGAGGTTTGGATGTTTTTTATTTGCTGAGGATTGAGTTTTGAAATGGACTAGTCCACATATGAAGGCCACAACCTGTTCCAATGTATTCAAGTAAGCAAGTAATGGTGATCTATTACTGTTCAAAGAGCGACCTCGAGTTCTTAGAGCTCATTTAAGATAGATAGTACCATCTCCTTTTTGCACAGGAAGAATGGATGGGAAGAACAATAACGGGTCCCTTCTACATGTTACGGGAACAGTACCGCTAATATTTATGTACAAGTGGATGGTAGAGCTGCCACATATTTCATAAAATGTTTTACATTAATTAGGTAAAATCGAGCAATTTCCCTTTTAAAGAAAAGCAACACAAGAATCCTGGTTCCTACTATATACAATTCCACCTCATTATTGTCTTCATCATATATTTATTTACTCTGGACAAATGGAAAAGTTACACATAGTCACATACAACACAAAAAGGAACTTTAACCAGCTCCAACAATATGCTCAACCCATTATTACTGATACTTATAATCACACCAGACATTTGCCTATGGGGTATAGCACTAAAAAGTTCATGGATGACATGCTTTTTAAGTATGATCCCCTGAAGAAAAGTCACAGTTCTTGGTCATTTATGGTTTGGAGCTCATTCTCATTATGGTACAGAAACTCGCGCATTCATGTATAACAGGACTCAAGTAAAGTTCATGAATAAAATGTGCGACAGGGAAAGCACGAGTGATGCCAACTTACAACATTGATCACTGAGGTAAGATTCCACAAAGCATATACACGTGCAAGTCCAGCTGATCGCCTAGGTCCATGACTGAATAATGCATTGATCCCAGTTGGAAATGGAAGGATTATGCCAAGTGGTGGAATAGACAAAACCAAGAATACAACCATCATGGACATGGAATAGAGCTGAAGCAGAAGAAGCAAAACTAGACTAAAATCTCCTAAAAGCAGGACCGAGATGATTAAACCAACAAGATCCTGCAAAACCAAAGGAACACAAGGCATAGAAATAAAGGAATTTCAGTAGTCTCGAATATGAGTTTATATGTGAATAATGCTTACCAAAAAAATGACGCAATTGATATACCTGATGGCAAACTGGCATAATGTTACGAATTATATAGTAGAAAGGATAAGATAACGTTAAACTGTCTTCAAGTTTTTGTACATTATTCAAATGTAGAATTTCTCCGCATATCCTCTTTTGCAAAACAGCATGTTCGTTGTGTTTAACTAGATTCAATGCTTTCTTCCAGCGATTAGCAGGCAAACTGCACGCCAAAATCAGACGGTGACAAGATAAAGACAATAAGACAAGTGAAACAAAGTCATCATGTCACCAGCAATATCTGCAGTCCAAAGGAACACAAGAAAGTGATTTACCGTGACTGGTTCTCAAGCAATACAGACCTATCTGGCTCTTGACTAGATGAACGAGCATTATCCTCATCTATAGCACATAAAACAAGTCCAAATTGGGAATATCCACTAGCTGAAGGTTGAAAGCGAGTCAAACCAACATTTACACCATGAGTACGCAATTTTCCATTGACATGTGTCTCAAGCCAGGAGATAACTGGATAAAGTGTTGCTCTTAGATGTCCACGACGAACCAAACGAAGTTGAGCATTAAGACCAGCCACTAGTCGGTACCAAATTGTTGGTGGAAGGGACTGCAATAGAGGGCAAAGAACACAAAAGGGACCTGAGTTCCTCCATGAAGCAGTCGTGAGTGCTTTAGACTACCATTTGAACTTCAATTAATGAAAATTTATACAGCAGACCTGGCTCATTAGGTTAGTTAGAATATTGTCACTGTGAAGAGAGAAAGGGACCATGTAAGATCCATCTCCTCCGAACACCAAGGAAAGGGGAAACCTTTGACGAAGTCGGGGAGGGAGATCATTCCTCTTTTCATCGCCTCCAAGGAAAAAATCCATGTAACCTAACATCAAATCAGAAGTTGCAGCAACCTGCAGTATGAATGGAACCCTTATTGAGATAAATGTGGCATGGGAGGAGTGGATTCACTCAGATGTAACAGATTGACCAAACAGCATCACTATTCTAACTAAGCTAATTTACAAAGCCGTTTAATTCCAGGGATGTGCTATTACCGATGCCAGAAATGCTTGCTCAAGCACCAGCTATGTGAAGAGGAATAGCAATGGTACTATGTTGGTTTAAGTATTCCCACCCTGACCCTTTGGGGCATGTGCCTACTGCCTACCTTCAATATTTTATAATTTAGATGCTTTATATAGTTAATCCTTATATATTTCACTAACACTTAATAAAAACTAATAACATTGGGGACTCAAATGATAGTTAATTTTTTACAACAAACCATTTTTCGACAAATATATTCTGTGTGCGCATGTGTAAAGAAACGTGGCAAGGTTGAAGGACTCAGTCCCTTACCTGCTTCATTGTCATAGTGGAAGTGGGGATTTCCTTTGGGTGTCAGGCGGGGGTGGCTTCCAAGTATGGGCGCATAGGACTTTGGCTTACATTTTTAGGTTTCTTTAATTATTAAAAGCATTTAGAGGAGTAGAAGGATGTTTCTGCCATGCTTAAGCATAGTTGAAAATAATTATAATTTTAAGTTATTTTCTGAACTTAATGTTCGAGTATAGGACTTTCTCAGTTTGTGAAGTGCCATTTTTATTTTACAAGTTAAAGAGTTACTTTTTTCCCTCTATGAAATGAAACCCCAGATGTAAAAAGTATAATCTATAATCATCCGTACCCTATCTAAGTTGTATTGGATAATGTAATCTTTGTAATAATACAGTTGAACAACCATTAAGTGCCTAAGTGGTGGAGATGATTTTTTATATTCACAGAATTAGTGTGCATGTATATTTGAGCAAGGTGAAAAATTGGGTACCTAACTGGAGATATAAAGGTACCTATTGTGAGAGATACTATTTATGCCCCTTGTGACACCAAAGACTCGATAATAATGGCCTGGCTCGTTGCTTCACGGATGGAGATATTGAGTTAGAATCTAAAAAGGTATCGCTACTGATTTCATGTAATTTAAAAGGTTGACTGCTAACTGTTAATTGTTGAAAGATAAACTTCTCTTTCCTTCTTTTAAACAAAATCATAGCTGATCAATTGTTGCAGTTTTGAAGAGACTCTTCCTCTTGGCACTTTTAAAGTTGTAAAGGTGTTCTACTTCTACAACTCCAAATATACAAACCTATAGTATATAAACAAGCTTTCTATTTGTGAAGTTAATTGAGCAGACTAATACCAACATACCTTCAGTCCTTCATAGAGCGCACGGGAACGGCAGGAACGCAAGCAAGCATGATCATATTCTGAACGTACGTATTCGCGTAGTTGCTGTACTTTTTC
>JAYDZE010571303.1:0-11844 GCA_034509125.1 Monilaria moniliformis
ATAACATATTCATATAAGCGTGCACTCCGCACCTCCGAACTTATACGAAGTATTATTATGACGATTGGTCACTTTAGCTAACCCAATTACACTAAAATATCCAACATTCTGCAACACGTAGGAATTCATTATGGTATTGTTGAAACTTGAAACCTAAATCGACCATATAAACAAGAATTCTTAAAAATCTTACCGTGACGAGCAACGAAGGCTAGGAGGAAATTTATAGCGGATATGGCGGCGGAGAAGTACGCTGAAGGAGTCTTGGAGCGTCAATATTGAGGAAGCGAAATTCGTAGAGAATGAGAGAGAAAGAGAGTAGTATTGTTAGGAGGGAATTTCCAAAATCTGAGGGTGAAATTGTGAAATCACAAAAGATAATTTTATCAAAGAATAAAATTTAGAAGACGGATTATGGCTAATACCATGGGTTGTGGAATGAATGATTATTTCTAATCTAATGGGAATGGTGATTCCAAACAGAATAATTTTCTGCAAAAATATTGTACCAAGCAAAAGAATGAAATAAATGTATAAATAGTTATTCCATGCTCACTTCCATTCCATCATATCAAATAGGACCTTAACAAATGATTATGAAATGAAAATGCATGCAAGGTTGGTAACATAGAGAATCTGCTATATCATTAATAGTCATGTTAGGAAAAAATTTAACGTGGTGCGATATATGTAGAAGACAAACGCTCTTCCACGAAAACATAAATTATTTCAAAAATTGAATAATAATAATAATTATACATAAATTAACATAGAAAGTGACTTTCAATCCGAGTAGAAGTGGACTGTTTCAGTTGGGGGACACTTTTTTACTCCTTTTCCTTGAGCACTAGCACTGTTGTTTCGGCCATGCCACTACCGTCAAGGTTCAGCGTATGTGTATTGGAGATTTCAGCAAATCTCTCTCTCTCTCTCTCTCTCTCTCTCTCACTCCCTCTCACTCACTCTCTCTCGCTCTCTCTCTCTCTCTCTCTCTCTCTCTCTCTCTCTCTCTCTCTCTCCCTCTCCTTCACATCAAGATAGGGTCCGTTCCAAGATGTCAAACCTTCACATGCACGATGTTTATAATTCAAGTCGAAAATGAAAGGCAATATATATATGTTACTCCTATATAGTCACGGAGGAGGAGTTTTGAGGAATCCAATGTTATTTCAATCAAAACCAAATGCAATGAGCGCAAACATAGGACCTTCTCTAATGGCTTTATGTTTCCACTGCTTCATGCTTTACGAAGTTGGACCTTAAAGTCAACCAAAATTCATACCACATTCTTCTATCAGAATTTGTGGCTTGCCTTCCATCCGAAAGCTACGCCATTAGGTCCTTGTCGCTTAACACTAACATCCTTCCAAATCTTGCATTATTAGTGCGCGGCAAATACATTATTGCCTAAACTTTGATTCTATTTGCTATTATATGCCTACAAGGAACTTAAAATGCTTTTTTAAGAGCATCTGCAACGCGAGCCACGTGGTCTTCTTCTTCTTCTTCACTCACACACTAAATTTGCAAAATTCTACCATATCCAGCGACGACAACCAAAATCAATGGCGAGATTGGTTCCTTCGTGAAGGCTGCGGTCCAACCACTCTACAATTCAATATAAACAATATCTCGTTTGGAGGCGTCACTCTAGGTTCTGCCCAGTCCTCGACGCCCCAAGGTGCGACATCCTCACCCAAGGCTTGAATGACATCTAAATTTTCGACGAGTCGTTCTCACGCGACATTCGAGCAATGTACACCTCGGTAAAAATAAGGTGGATCTTCGAGGTGTAAGTCGATACAAGCGAAGATTCGGTCATCGAAAACAACCAAAAAAAAAATTGAGAGAAAATTGTTGATGCGTACAACACATGACGCCTGAAAGCGTCTCGCAGCGCATGTTTAAGAAGTTTCGATCTCATTTCGACCGAGTTAGCTCGGAAATTTCCAAGTTTAGCGTCATCGACAACAACTTGGAGAAATAATGGCAAAATTGCAGGCGAGATAGATATTTTGAAATCTGCCATTAAAATCTACCACAACGACAATAAGTCGTTCAAGTACATCGCGACTTGGGAGAGGGTTCCAAATGTCGACAAGTGGGTGGGCGGCCTAGAGTTGGGATTAAAGCGCACAAAAAACACCCCAGATGGTCAATACTCAACAAGCTGCGGCTTCAGATCCGCGGGTAGAAGCGAAGGGTTGAATTTCCAACCGAGCAGGCGTCGTCCAATGGGAACGAAAGCGACGACCCAGAGGCGATGAAGGCGGCGAACAGAGACTTCATATACAACATATTGTTGAAAGCTTATAGCAAAGAAACAAATATTATGACGCTACAACAACTACAAGTACACTAGAGAATAATCCACAATCACTAAAAAGATTTGAATATGTAACCATAGGAATTTAGTATTTGTAATTATGAAATTTTAGGGTTTTTAATTATGTAACTTTTTTTATTTTAATAAAATTTATATTTTTAATTAAATCAAAATTTTAATTTAATTGGAATATATAATATATGTAAAAAAATTAACGAACAAATAAAAAAAATATGTAATAGGACCCATAAATAGTGCAAGAAAATAGATAATGATTGGATAGTATTGTAAGTATTGTTTCTTAAGTAAGAGATAAAGTAAAAAATATAGTGACGCCATAAATAATTGAAGGGAAGAATGATGAAGGGATAGGGACGTGAATAGCCTAAATACTGAAAAGTCAACAAAAACTTTCTTAAGTTGTCCGAAAATTATGACTTACGCCATCACAAATGAACAATAAAAATCAATACATGCTAAAGTTGGAATATTTTTAAATACAAGCTAAAAAGTCACCATAATATCAAAATTTAGAGTATAACTTAAGAATAATCCTTTTGTAAAACCCATAATCTTATCATCACTTACTCATCTAAACATTTCTGCACTCCATAACACAAAAATTATCTCAGGATTAACTCAAGCTTTGAAACTAAAGCTGCAAATATAGAGATCCCACTTGATGCAGCTACAAAGGTTTAGGTTAGTGGAAGACCTGCTTTTCTCAGCCTTTCCACCTTCACTATTGTGTCACTATAAAACTTGGATCACGCTATGCACACCTAGTCTAACCTAACAAGAACTGAAATAAAGGAGTTCATCTTGCTTTTAACATAAAGCATTTTCAACTACAAGACATGATTGATTGGAATGAGAGTTTCAGTTTGAGTTCCTCTTGAGATAATATAAGAAATAATTGAATAGAATCAAGAATTCAGAGGTTCACTTCGAGTTCTAAATTATACCCGCGATCCATCTCATATAAAGGGAGATAATGAATGTCATAAGAGACGAAATTATCTGACAAATAACTCCCCTTTTCATAGAAGAGAAGGGAAAAAAAAAAAAAAGAATTTTTTTTAAAACACCGATAAGGGTGAGGGGTTAGGCGGACCCCCAACCCGTATATATTAAGAACAAAGAAATCAATATCAAATATGATCGAAACCCAAAAGTCGCTTGGATCTAAGGAAAAATGCAAAGCCCATAAATCGGACCGTGCCCATGGACATAACTGAAAGACAAGAGAACATACATGTAAGAAGGCCCAAAAGTGATAATTTTCAATAAAAAGGAGAACAATGAAGAAATACAATCAAGGAAAGCACGACAGGGCAGTTTCAACTCTCCGTGTACCGGAAACGGGAGTTGGGATAGCCCAACTGATCCATCCTAGTAAGTGCCTTCGCAAAACATAAGTAGTCAAAGTAGGGGTCTGGGTATCCCTACCTACTAAGTAGTCTGCAACCCAATTACCTTCTCTGAAGATATGGGTAAATCGGGTCTCCATGTGCCGAAGAATGGCCCAGATCTTCGCCATAGACTGGCGAATTGTAGCCAAACCAAGCTTCCCCGAAATCATCATGGAAGTAATCGCCGCTTAATCTATCTCGATCCAAACACGTGTGGAGAACTGTCGAGCCCAAGACAAGACTAGTGTTGTCACGAAATCATGAAAGATAAAACAACAGAAAAGGTCAAATGTCTGGAGAATGAAATCCTATAACAAAAGATGTATCAAAACAAGAATGGCCACAACATTTGTTTAGAATAAGCATAAAATCTGTTAATTACTCAACCATGCTTCAGTTTGAAATGACTGCAGACTGTATCAGC
Organism: Monilaria moniliformis; assembly: GCA_034509125.1. Classification (NCBI taxonomy): domain Eukaryota; kingdom Viridiplantae; phylum Streptophyta; class Magnoliopsida; order Caryophyllales; family Aizoaceae; genus Monilaria; species Monilaria moniliformis. The sequence goes on from JAYDZE010571303.1 coordinate 4,163, forward strand.
CTATCAGGCATTCCTGGAACTAACACAGTGTCTCTGAAGCTCATAAAGCTGAGGTGTAACATCCTACACTGATAGGGATATGGAAGGATCAAAGATTTGTAAGTTGGTAGTATGAATTCTTCTAGCAACTTACATGAACCATATCAGGGAAATGAGGATAAGTGCAAAGTACTAGTGGAACTCAGCTGTCACTGGACTCTACCCTCAGAGGCCCAGAGTGTTAAAATTGGTATTGGAGCCACCTGAGATTGCTAGCTTCATATGTTGATGAAATGGGCTAGTTTTAGAAGTTGAGATAACCACATTTGCTATAGCTAGCTTGGTTTAGTCTTGGAACATATAATTGATTCATCTTAAGGTGAGTGACAGAAAGGGAAAGAAAAAAACAAAAAAAGAAATTGTCTAGCAAGTAGATTTGTTATCAAGTGTCAACCAAATATGAAAAAAAAATTAAAAAATGGAAGAGCTACAAAATGTATTTTGAAAAAAGTGCTTAAAATAAACTCTAACATACAAGGTATTCGGGATGTCAATTTAGCCTGAAATACATGGGTTGACCTGATTAACCCGACAACCTGACAGGGTTAGAATTGAAAAATCTCAAACCGATTAACCCTAAACCGAATAGACTGCAACCCGATAAGGTTGGCCCGATAGCCCTAACCCATAGGGTTGACCTGAAAATTAACGAGTTCTCGTTATTTAGTTTTCAAATTTCATTAATTTATTATTTTTTTCAACTTTTTAAAGTTAGTATAATAAGATTTTTTTCAAATGTATGTGAAAAAATATATTTTTATTCAATATTCGAAAGTTATGTTCATCATTTCACTTTTCTATATTTTACTATAAAATTTAATATAAAACGTTTAGATTTAAAAATTAAAAAAAAATGGTAATCCATTAAGAAAAATGTATTTTCTTACTTCTCTAATTGCTTATATTTTAGTTTTGAGTTGAAATGACATTCATTTATTGATGTATTTCTTTGTTACAAATATACAATTAAAAAAATTCATAAATTTTTTTGAGTCCGATTGGCCCGATAGATTGGCCCGAAATCCCATAATTTAGGGTTAGAGTTGAGAATTTCTAACCCGAAAAAATTACAACACGAATGACTCGTAACCGAATAGTCCGACAACTCGATATAATCAGCCCGAACCCAAGTGGATTGACCTGATTGACATCCCTACAAGATATAATGACAGCATCATCAAAATGAACTTACCTTTTTCCTGAAATATATGATTTTTCCATTTGTTAACTGCCTCAACATTATTACTCTTCTAAAGTCTAAAAGTCTAGCATATATTTAAAATTTTCTAAGTAAGGTACAAATTGCTAGGCTCCAATCTAATCATTGGCTTAAGAACCTACATTCTCTCCTGATTCATTAACCTGACATAATGGATGCATTCTAACAAACAGTCACGGTCGCCCCTTCGTCTTGATGACCAGATATGTCGGAGAAAAACTGAGAAAAAGAAGTGTGATTGTGTGAGAGTAAGCGAAAGAGAGAGATTGATGTGTTGCATAAATAAGCGAAAAGTTTGAATGTATTGAAAATTACATTTAATTTTTTATAATTTTATTTCGCTCCCACCATTTTTTTTGTTCTGGATCCGCCACTAACTTCACCTCAAGTCCTCAACCACACAAAAAAAAATAATAATAATGCACAGCTTACCAGAATATTTGTGTTCCCAGATTCATATTTGAATTGAAGCTTCTCATCATCACTCAATGCATAGATCAAATGCAGAGTAAATCGCGTGACTGGAATTCCATCTGGCCATTGGTGATCATCCATCACAATCTGAATCACATTGCTAAGATAACAAGATCATGGAATTTCAGAAAACTAATAGAAATGAACTACTACAAGAAATAAAAATCATACAAAGCATGTTAGTCAATCCAAAATTTGTCCCATGAAAACAAAGTTATAGCAACCTTAAAATCATAGAACAAATTATGGTACTATGTTTTCAGTCTTCCTAGGTGTTTTACTCATCTTTACATAGCTTTGATTATCAATTCAAATGATTTCATACATTTATTCAATATCTTAGTTAAATAGCTTTTTAATTAATTATTATAATGAGTAAAACATAAATAACAAAACATGAAAGTTTTCTAAAACTAAACAATGGAATATTAACTAAGGTAGTCGAGAACAAAGCACCCCTCAGTTGGTAAAACGCTTCTCCTTCAACTATTAGATTGATGGTTCAAGTCACCACGGTAGTTTTTTTTTTAACAGGAGCAAATAAAAGTACCTTAAGTGTTACGTGAAAAAGAAAAGAAAAAATACTAGTCCCTCCCTTTCACGACCTTTTTGTCACAATTTTCTTTTCAATCCGTCCGCAATCTATTTGTCACATCCATTTATAGTAACCTTTTAACCTTTCAACTCAATCAAAAGGGGACCCTTATTCCACTCACAACACATCCTCCCAACTAAGTCAACCAAATTATTAAAATCCATGCCGGTCAAAAGGTGGCAAAAAGGCTGTGGATGGAGGGAGTATACTACTATCACAAACATGGTCAAGTTCTTCATAGTAAAAGGCTTTGATTCAGATCATACAGTGATGAAATTAGTTGATAGAGCTTATAATAACCTTGCACTGTTGAGCCATGTTCAGAAGAATATGTAAGCCATTTATGAGGAAGCACCTACAACTCTTATGCCTACTTCACATTTTAGTACTCAAAACAAAGCAAACTAATGATACTCACAAGATCAGTCCAACTCGTTAAAATAATTTACAGAACAATGTGTATTGTGCTTGCACTGTGTCCATGTGTCTATCCATGTCTGTCTGTGGGTTTGTGGCCTTATGAGGTGATTGCTATGAAGGAATGGAGTAAGGTTGTTACTCACATGACTGCTTCTTAAGTTCTTCAACAGCCAGTACCTTTTCTTTTGTCTTCTGCAGCTCATTTTGCAGAGCCTCAATGGTTTGTTTTGCCTCAGTCTCGACCTTTGCATTGGCAGAAGAAAAATCGCCATGTCCCAGCTGCAAACAAGTACATGATCACACTCACTAAAGGGGAAAACTGCACACTTTGCAAGCTGTCTGTAATTGAGTAGATGACATGTTGCTTCTTTACGCAGAGATGTCTACTCAGAAGTACAAATCAAAAACTTACTACTTGCCCACATTATATTTCTAATGGAATAACATGAAAGATCAATAACTACAGAAGAATGCAGAAAGGTCTTAAAGCACTGCAAGCATGTGAATGTTGGTATCTCTTACCTGGAATATAGTTCCACTGACTGATCCAGATCCACCTTCAAGATCCTTGTGCTCTTTTAATCCCTTAACAACATCTTTCAAGCAGTCTCTTTCCTCTGTGATCAAACCTAGCTAAACAACAAAGTTAAAACGACTACGAGAGACAGAGAGAGCATTCGGAGGAAGGAAGCAGATCAAACAACCAAAGAACCATTATAGCACAAACCATCAGTTCCAGCCTTTTGATTTCTGCTTTATATGACTCTGCCTTCTCTTTCAGCATGGAAGCCTCGGTTTCTGCATTTCGTCTGTCAAGAACAGCCTTATCAAGAGCCACCTGAATTTCTATGACCTTTTCGCTGGTCTCACTTGCATTCTTCGTGCTATCGGCCACCTTCCTATGTGAGATCAATGAAAGAGAGGTATAGGATCTGAATCCTAAGTCTCACATTCAGTATTTGTGAGCTCATGAACATCATAAGCAGGAAAAGTTACTTGAATCCCTGTACAAAAGTGCAATATGAAGCAAATCCAGCTTTCCTCTGAAACCGTTTTATACAGCAAGACAAGACAAGATCAATAGAGCAGTTGTATAATACTGCAACTCTAGATAACAGAGAAAGAAGCACAACATGGCTAAGATACATACTTCTGTAAAGCTGCAAGTTCAGAAGGTATATCATCTACAGATGACACACCAGGAAGTTCCTTAATCACTGATTTCCATGTGGACAACTCATCCTCCAGATTCTTCATGTTCCAACTCTGCCCTCTGCTTGCGGCTCTTTGCTTCATGCAACTTTTCTTTCAATAATTCCATGTCTTCATGAGAAGCTTTTGTCTTTCTAGCTTCACGAACTTCAGACTCCTCTTGATATAATGAGATAGGTCCATTATGAACATAATATACTTGAAAGGGAAACATTAAAATGGATATCTCAGTTCACAACACATTGAATGCAGGAGAACAATGACTCAGGGTAAAATAGTTCCTTATTCCTTATAAGACACGAGTTTTATGCTAAGTTCTAATACTGAGAAATTGGACAGATGCTTAGAGAATTACCATGAGAGGATCAAAACAAGCCACCTAATACTACCCGCCATGTCATCAATATGAATTCCAAGTTTGAGGTGAGGGGTGCTTAATCGGTCAGTTCAGTATTAAGTCGGTTAATGGATTAAAAATCACACCAAACTTAAAACCGGATCCGAGCCGGTTAACCAAAAATAATCGATGATATCTGCAAAGTAAATTTAATTAATGTCATTGCCCATGGCCCACAGCCTTTTCAATGGCCTATGGACCCGGTACCAAAATTAGATATACTAAACTCTCAGATGCTACTCACCCCCTTTTATTAAGCCACCATATCTTTAGGGCTCGTTCGGTAGGTATGATAAGATACGACAAAATAAATAAACTAAGACGGACCTTAAGATAATGAATTACTGTTTCATCAAGATAAGAATTTATTGTTGTTTGTTTGGTAAAAAAGATATAAATCCAGATAATATCGTAGATAAATTGTGAAATTATTTTTTTGCCCTTATTGAAATATAGATATATTTATCTAATTTTATTATTGAATGATATTTTGATTGTTTACTAACTTAACTAAATAGCTGATTTATTTATTAATTACCATGATAAGATGACAAAATATCAATCTTAAACAATGATTAATTTAACTAAATTTTAAATAATCTAATGTGAGTAATCACCATTAATATTATTACGTGAGTGATTAAAATTTAGACAGCTTTAATAAGTTATTAACAAAATGAATTTGATTAATTAAAGTTAATGACCAACAGTGGTCGGCGGCCATAAACAATTTCAACGACCCCAACATAAACCAGTTTGCATCCCCAAAACCAAGAAATCAAATGTTGAGATTGGAAAACAAATTAGAACCGAGAGTAGAACCCAAAACCTTAGATTAGAGAAAAAATCGAGACGAGACTGAAGCCAAATTAGAATCCAAAACCTTGAAATAAATTCTACAGAAGTGGCTCAAATTGAAGAAAAATGGTGTCGACACCGTGGTTGCAAACCCAGTTGCAACAGCGTCGCCGTCTGGATTTGTCCAGCCAAGCAACGGCGAGCAACAACCATTTTTGAGTTTTGACGAAGTGAAGAAATTAAAAAAAAGGTAATTTATTGCCCAAATGTAACATACATTTCCAAAAAAAAAAAAAAAAAATTGGATATCCGGGTACCCGAATACCCGCATTGGATACCTAGAACCAAATATTAGGGTACGTGGCTATAAGAAAACGAAAATGGATATGGGCAGCATATTTGGGGCTTATCCAGGTGCGATTGCCTCGCGAAAATTAGGGAGGGTACCCGATTTGTCCCATTTGCCCACCCTTATTTCAATATATTGGTTCAATCAAAAGAACTTAGTAACTGAGTTACGTTTCATCATCTTAATTTTATCAATTTATTCGAATCGATTCGTGAGTTTCCAACTAGATTGAGCCTACCTACTTTAGTTGATACTACCAAGATAGAAGAAATAAAATCTGAAATATGGGGTCCCATGGTTAGATTATTGACCTAGCTGTGGGAGTGCAAGTGGCACGTCATATTAAAGGGTCCAAAAAATTTAATAAGACTATTGAAAAATGCGTTGAAATGCAAAACGCCCGTGGATATAGGATGGGAAACATGTACCCATTTTAGGGCACGCGTTACACCCTTGTGTTGCCTTTCCCCTCACCTTTTCATTTATTTATTTCCTTTCCATTTAATATATTCACGCACAACATACACTAATTCGCCATAATTTGATACAATAAAGCTGAGCGGTCATATTGTGGCCACCCACATAAGAATATAATAGTTAATGTATTCGAAATAATAATAATAATATATTAATATTCATTTACTAATAGTCATTTTTCCATCAATTTTAGGAAGATATTATAAATTTAATTTCATTATGTGAACTAATTTTAATAAATTGTGTACCTTTTTTTTATATTTTAAAAGTGATCTTATAATTGGAAATTAGATCAGGGATGGTGATTTTAATTCCAATTAACTATGTATTATGCATCCCCTTTTCAGGGAATTATACATTCACTTGTTGTTGACAATACTTTTCGACAACTTATGATGATGAAATGCAATTTAGTTGGTAATTTTTTTTTTCCTCCAACTTATAGATTGAGATTCAAACCACCACATAAGTAAATGATGAATCATTATTAATCTTTAAAAAAAACTCACTCCTAAACTAAACCAATTACCAATCCATAACAAGAAAAATGGGGTACTAACTTATTAAAACTAACAAGACCACACTTTTTTATTTAAATTAATTAACCATTCATACTTAATAAAAAATTATAAAATAAAAATTAAATTAAAGAAAGAAAAAGAAAGTATGTGATTTTTGAAACATTTTAAGTTTAATAACTAGCTAATCTAAATATGCGTAGTAAACTGGTGAAACTTCATTTATGCCCAACTTTGATAAATTCGTTATTTTTTAACCTAAATTTATAATAATTACAAATACAGTTATATACTTATTTTTGTCGTTCATTTTATAGCTCAAGTTAAAATTTAAATATGCTAACACCGACGTATACCACCAAAAAACTTATTTTTGAAATTTAAAATAAAATAATAATAAAATGCAAATTCGGATCGTTACTAATTCTTGCTGCAGAAACCATGAGAAATAGGACATTTTATTTACATTAGTCAATTAAAATGTTAACTTAAATTTTTTTGTAATTCTTATAAATTCGAGCTAAAAGATCATTGTGGTGTCAAAGTCACCATAAGTTGATATGGCGCGCACCAAGTCAGCCTAGACCTAGGTTTGACCCGTTCCAAACGCAATCTGATTATTTTAATAGTAATTTTAGTAAAATAATTATTACTTTTGTAACAATAATTTTTAATCACAAAAATATCACTTTTTATTCATAAGAATAATTATTTTTATTTATAACAACGGTAAATTTTGACATAATAATTCCTAATATAATAATTTTTATATATAAAAATAATAACTTTTTTTTTAAAGCTCATGAATCATGATGAATAAAAACACACACAATATTATCAAATTAATATGCACATACCCTCACTATATATAATATTGTTTAAGAGAGAGAAAATATACCCAGCACTGTCGGCTCCACCCAGGCAAAGACCATCAACCCGCAACACCCCTCTTATCTCTCTGTCTCTCCGTGGTTTACTTGCCTTTTTTCTTTTTTTGATTTTTTGTTTCTTTTGGAAAAATCAATAATTTGTTCATAATTGCGTCATAATAGCCTAAGATACTGATAATCCGGAGCTGAATTTGGTTTGTGAACTGATTATTGAGCCGCAAGTTTAGTGAAGGAGAACCCCATGGTCATGATTGCAGGATAAATTTGGCAACGGCGGATTTTTTTAGGGTTTCA
>JAYDZE010571314.1:0-11843 GCA_034509125.1 Monilaria moniliformis
GACCCCGTAGGCACATACTGTGGAACAGATTGTTCACCACGCACTGTCGGAACAAATGGCTTGCCTGCAGCAAACAAGTCATCGTCACAAGAATCTGCATCTGATTCATCACTAAAATTTTCGGAGCTGTCTGAATCATCTGAGGACGTAGGAGCACGCAAATCTGCACCACCAGAATCTATGCTGTCACTATCACTTGATCCTTCATCCGGGACATATGTGTTGTCCTCACCACTAGGATTGTAGCTCAAATTCAGAGCTCCAACATCGAATTCCCCACTGATACCTAGATCCTCATGCTCTACATATTCGTCCCTCCTAGACGTCCCTGCTTAAAAAGTAGTCGTTGCCCGGATAACTTGTTGAGTTGCAGTTGCAAACTCAATTATCAGTTCAAGTTGACCCGTTTCAATACAATCACTAAACATGTATTGCATGCATTGTTCATCAACTGGCATGCCCACATAAGTGTAGGCATTTCCCAAAACAACAAGACGTCTCCACAAATCTTAAGTCCGGTCTACGACGCCATGTATCGCTTGCAGTTAGTTCTGATAAAATTGGAGGACACCGGCTACAGCAAGATCAGGACGAAGGTGAATGATTTGGATGAACGAATCAAAGAGGCCGTATGGGAATTCGAAGATTTACTAGAATCCCATTTCACCCATCAGATTCTTGCACGACTCGAAAGCTCATCAGTAGGTGAGAAAGATCACTTGTCTTCTGTAGATCTGCAGAGTCTGCAACAGAGTGTTGATTGCTTCGTCGAGAGGGTGAGGGTGATGGAGGTGGAGTACGATATTGAACTGCTGAATATGCCTGAAGAAGAAGGCCAACCTATCTCCTCAAGAATTGATTTTGGTGCAATCAACTCAAAGATGGTTGGATTATCTGAGCACTTTGAACAAGTCAGGGATTATCTTCTTGCAGAAAATGAAGAGAACTGCTATGCACTTTATGGGATGGCAGGGGTTGGAAAGAAAGACAACCCTTGCTAAGAAAGTATTTCAGGATCCATCAATTCAGAGACATTTCGAGTATCGAGCATGGGTCAAAGTGGGCAGAAAGTGTGAATCCAATGAATATTACGATGCATTCTAGCTCAAGTGGATCCCAACACTCACGACCAAATGCTTACCCAAGGAGACGATGATGATGATGAGAAATTAATTGGACTCTAGGAAGAGAGATTGAAGGATAAGAAATGTCTTATTGTTTTGGATGATGTATGGGAATTGGACACACACACACGAGTAATGGAGAACTTGCCCCAAGAGAATGTCCGAATCTTGTTTACAAGCAGGCTAGGAATGATAAAATCTTCATTTCTGACAGTACGCTTGTTGGATGAAGAAGAAAGTAAGAAATTACTTGGTGAGAAGGTGTTCGGTGAAGAGGGTTTCCCTCCTCACCTTGAGAAATTGGGAGAGAAGATTGCCAAAAAATGTGAAGGTCTTCCACTTATGATAGTCACAGTTGCAGAGCTCCTATCCAAAGAAGACAAGACCCCAGAATACTGGACTGAGGTAGCCGAAAAACAACATAGTTCAGTCTTCGTGGATGCATATAATCAAATATCAGAGGTACTTTTCCCAAGCTATGACTACTTACCTCAATATTTAAAAATGCTTTTTCTCTATTTAGGAGCTTTCCCTCCATATAGTGATATCATAATAAACAAACTCTTCGATAGGTTGATTGCCGAGGGGTTTGTTGAACCGGTTGGAGAACAAACTTTGAAAGATTTTATGGTTGGAAAACAAACTTTGCGATTTTTTATGATGACATGCTCGGCAAAGCTTGCTCGCTGGTATCATCTTCTTCTACTCGAAACAAAGAGAGAATCTTGGTTTTCAAGGAAAGACTTTCGCGTGCATTCTTGCTGGCAGCACTTGTGTAAGAGAGAAGCTAGTAAAATCAAGTTTTTGCATGTTTTACAAAGTTGCGATGATGTTATGAAAGACCAACGTCGGTTGTGTGCCCATCGCAGCACTTTATTTGCCTTCAAACAAGTGTATGATTCAATAAAAAATGATTGCGCATCCACTGCCCGTTATCTCCTTTGTTTTGGTCCTTTCCACCAATATCCGGTGCCAATACATGCCATGGATTTCAAGTTGCTCAGGGTACTAGATGCTCTTAATGTCCGATTTTACCATATCCCACTTGAAATTCTGAAACTAGTTTGTCTAAAGTACCTTGCCCTAACTTGCAACAAAGAGCTCCCTGTTTCCATATCCAACCTTTTTCACCTTCAATTCTTGACTATCATTCCACATATGAACATTAAAAAGCGTGGAGCTCTGTCATATATGCCGGTGGAAATATGGGACATGCAAGAACTACAAGACATTGAGGTCTCCGGAATAGACCTACCAACCCCTAATTCTGATGCTACTTTGGACAAACTATTCAGTCTTGTTGGGGTGAGTGCAAAGAGTTGCACTAGAGATATTCTCAAAAGAATCCCTAATTTAAAGAACTTAGAAATTCTGATGGAGTTGAAGCCTTATGATGATGACGGTGATAGCAACCTATTGAGTGGCTTGGATTATATCTCGGAAGAACTCCAAAATTTGGAGGCACTTAATTATCATGTAGAGAACCCTGAGATGAAGTATGAGCGCATGGTTCCTCTTTCAATGTTCCCATCAAGTTTGGTAAGGTTGGAGTTGAGTGGCGTAGGGTGTCCATGGAAGCACATTAATGACATTGGTTCGCTGCTACCAAATCTTAAGGTCCTCAAGTTAGAACACTATACCTTTCGAGGCCCAGAGTGGGATATAGAGTCGGGGTGTTTTCTGAAACTTGAGAGACTTGTAGTTGAAGACACCGATTTGGTGCGATGGAGAGCTCAACATGGAAGCCTCCCAAGGCTTGACCTCCTAAGCATACGGCATTGCTACAAATTACAACAACTTGATTGGAAGCGTGATACCTCAATGATCACAATTGATATTGAATTAGTTGAGTGCAATCCCTTAGCTGTTGCTTCCGCCAAGCAATTAAGACCGAAATCTCTCTTTAGAGTTCGTTGGGACTCTTCTTTTTGAGATGACAAGTCGTAGCTAGACTCTCAACTTGGTTAACAGGTTAGACTCTCAACTTCATTTAATTTGCACAAATCACGTTAATTCATTTCTTTCTTAACTAAAATGCTTGTGCCTGTGATTTAAACTTGACGTGTTTTTGTTATATGTTATTGTAGTATGGGTGTTTTAGGTTGTTGGCTGCTCTTTTTCTTAGTAGTTAGTCTATGAATGAGAATTTGACATCTAAAATGAGGGAGGTGCGCGTGGTTTGGAGGTATTTCCGTGGGTTGCTATGACTCGGACACCCACAGGCTTATATGTGATAATTGTTTAAATCACGTAACGTGTTTTGCATATTTATGTACCCTCACATCTTATATTCATTTATCGTTTTTCAGGAAAATGATAGAGCACAAGGGGTCTGAAGCCTTGTTATCTCATAATTTCAATTGTATTACCATGTTGTTTTCTGAATCTAAAGATAGTAACTTGCTTGATTTTTTTGAGGATCATGAAACCTGAATGTTGAATTATGTTTGTAACCGAAATTGTTGTTAGTTAGATTTGTGTGAAAACATTACATGCATTTTTCCTAATTTAAGGATTATATAACCTCTATGCGTTATGCGTGATTTTCACTTTGTTTTGATATTACGTTGAATCGATTGATGTGTTTCTTTACATTAGCTTAAAAATATATTTCAGATATATGAATGAGATCCCTTAGTGGAAGTTCATCAATGTGGATTATTGAATTTCTGGAGCCAAGTATGCTTGGATATATTTGAATGAGCTTATTAATTTCCACTAGTGTCATCTTCCGGTGTGTAGCATCTGCTAGGATGAACATTTTATTTTCTTGTGCTGAGTACTTGTTTTGATGGAATAGCAAACTAGACTCCATACATACATTATCTTCGAGCTTCTTCTTCAACCTCAATATATTAGAAAACATGCCACACAAGTGCAGAAGCAGCTTCTTCTGTGGGTAAATCATTCTTTTTTTCTTTTCTTTTTTCCGGTGCAAGATTTTAATCATCTTGTGTTTTTCCATGGGGAGATGATAGAGAATCTTGGTCTAACTATGTTCACGTTTCAAGACACAAGAATTTAAATGCAACACAGATGATCATAAATTTCTCAATAGCAGAGAATGGAACACTTAACACCCTTGCTTCTCCATCCATTTTTCCCAAGGAGATTCGCCATGAATTTCTATACAACTAATAAAAAAATCAATACTAAAAAATGGTGTTTACTCTATCCGTACACGAAATGAATAATTAAAGAAACAATATAAATGTACAAGACGGATAATTGTAGTTCATATTCTTATCTCAAACTTGATTTTGTTAAAACAAGAGACAACCATGAATATAAGATCTAATAAATTGCAAAACAACTGTTGCAGATTCGTAATCTCATATTGCATTAATTTTGAATGATTGCTATTGATTATTACACATAGCACCAAATTCTGCACAAATTCGAGTAACTACTGCAACTGGAAAACTTAGTTTCTCCAATTTCTACTCATCCATGGCTTCTAATTTTTTTTAAAAAAATTCCACTACTATAGAAGACATCCATTTACTTAGCATCAATTCTTTTGCCGTTTTCAACACTGAGTCGCTGATCGCGCACGCACTTCAATCATGCTCCGACCTATCAACTCCCTTCTCACCTTCCTCGCCACCGCGATCTCCCTGTACTCTTTCGTTCTCTCAAAATCTCCGATATCCGAACTGGATAAACACGCTAGCACGCACTAAAGCATGTATTATATATATAAACATATTAATACAAGATAACACACACACGTACAAATTGTAGAGAGAGAAACCTGTTGCTGCTGGAGAGACTGGGAGAGAGAAGAAGAAGAAGAAGCGGAATTGGAGGGAGACACACAGCAGGAGTAGAATGATGGGCCCATTATATATTGGGCCTTCGATGGACTCGGAAAATGGGAGCAGTGGGTTTGACCCCAGACCTTTGTGCTTATAGATAAAAAAATTTAATCAACAAAATAGAGTTCCCATTTTTAAGAAGAAATTAATTGTAAATACTATAAGAAATTGGAAAGTGATACAAATATATTGATGGATTTGAATTTAGTTTGGATACTTTAGAATTTATTTTAGATTGGGAAAAAAGACATTTAATGTATATTTCAACCTATAAAAGGATCGAATAATAATAATAATTCAGTTTGACGTTATTAACACACAGAAATGAAGATCAAATAAATAAAAGATAACGAGATAAAAAAATATTAATGTAATAACACGGGAGCGTGACCTAATATATCAATAGTAACATAACCAAATCCCTATTTACCAAACATGTATAATATTTTCACCTTTTTCATACTTTTTCCATATTTAGGATGGACTATGGAGCACTACTATTATTTAAAAAACATATATATATTTTATGAGTTGGGGCACAAAACAATAAAATTAGATATGTAAACTAGGTTGACATTGACATTGACATTATCTGTAATTTGAAGGACTGATATGCAATAAAAAAAATTGCATTAGAAGAGAACTTCCCGCTTCTCCCGTGAGTGGTCTGATTCGTCAAAACGGGCGTCGGTTTCAACTTCAAAGTCTTCATTTTTTCCTTCAAACTCACATAAATCTTCATTGAATTTCACCACTTTTTTCACCCATCAAGATTTCATCTTTTTGCAACATAACTTTAAAGATTGGTGATTAAATCTTTCATTTACTATTTAATTACACCTCAGAGATCTGTAAGTCATTCATTTCTCTCCCTTTTCCAAGAGAAAAAATCTACTTTTTTCTGTTGATTTTTTTTCATGATATATTGTTTCCAATCACTTCGTTGATTGTGGAATTCGGTGCGTTTGCCACTGCTTTTGATGTTATGGCATAGTTATTAGATTCTAATGTGTTGTGTTATGCAGTAAGTGGTGTTTTAGGATTATTGATTGAGTTTATTTGTGAGTGATTATGCCTCTTGGTTTTTATTGTGTGAATATCTTTTGGTGGTTTGGATGGAATTAGAATCATTTGCAACAGTTTATTGAGCTCATGCTACATAATACACGTTTCAGCTGTTGCCTTGATAGAGATGGTTCTACTTCATCTCATATTGATTCATTTGATTGGGATTGGAACAAAGTGTTTCTTTTAAAAGTTTAGGAAAATTAGGGCAAAATTAATAGGAAGAAACTATTACAGCAGTGGACTCATGTTGTGGGGCAGGGGGTGGGGGGTGAGAGGGCACGAGGGGGGGTAGGGTAGGGGGGTGCTTTATTACGATGTAGATAGCTTTATCCTTGTTTGTTCTAATACTCCACCACTTATACACTATGTTCACTTCTTCTCAAATGCCATATCAAATTATCAATGTCTTAATCTTGGATTTTTTGCCATTGCCTCTTATTTCACCTCATTGTGCTTGAGCTGCCTAAATGGACTGTTTCAAATCATGATGACGGATCCAAGGTTCAGGGTTGATCTTGTTTGATGTGTCAATGGTGATGATTATAGTTTCTAAATGATACATTTTATGGCTCTAGAGGAGTGATTGTTTTCGAATGAGTAAGTATTAAATTAGATATGAACATGTGCATTAGCTGTTTCACATCATGATGACAACCCTAGGTTCAAGTGTTGATGCTTATTTTCCATGTGCGAAAGGTGTATCCTAAGTGTCATATATGATACGTTTATTGCTATGAAGGAGTGATTTATTTCGAATGAATTAAGTAACAAATTAGATACAACTACTTTTGTCCATTCTGTTTGGGAACTTGCTGTTATAGGCTTATAGCTCATGATATTGAACTCTGCTCGAAAATATTGTTCCAGCAGTATTTCTTGCATGATGGAGAAAGAAAGCTGCAATGAGAAGAAAAGCACCATCCATCCAATTTCTCACGAAGAGGACACATCGGTGAATGTGGAGAGCCCAGTCACCTCAGTGAAGGAAGACGCACCTGACATTCAAGCCCTGGACTTGGGTAAAGTAAGTAACTAAGTTTTACTGAGAAAGAAGTTTTAAAGTCTCAATGTGGCATAGTTGAGGTAGATAATCGTGAGACTTGGAATTGTGCACAGAAAAAGGAGCTGGATGATATACATGGGGCACAGGAGGAGGAAGATGCAGTAGCTGCTCAGGGAAAACGGCAATTTGAATTGCTAAGCATGAATTCTGAGGATATAAGAGAACAAAGTGGTGAAATAGTGGGGCAGAAAATATCAGAAAACTTAGAGGAAGGAGGCATTGCTGATCATTCAGGGGTGCCTAACAAGAGCCCAGTGGATGTTCTATACGAGGAGGAAGAGGAGCCCGTATTTGATGGGACTGAAGTGCCGGGAATGGAAGGTAAAAGGAGCTTATCTTCAAGGTCCTCGGACAATGACTCTGACATACAGGGGTCTGCTTGGCCCGACAAAGCTGTTGCTCTATCGCACTATGTGAAGCAGAAGAGTATAGGCGCAATGTCTACTGTTATCCGTCGTCTCTCTGGGAAAAGCGATGATGGGCTGGATGTTGCTGAGGATGATCTTAGTAAGGGGGATAAAGATTTATTTCCAGAAAGTGTAGGCCAAAAAGTTCCCCAGAAATCACCCGAGAGATCGGGATGGAACCCTCTTAGCCTTATTGGCATTTCACATGATGCTGGCAGAGAAAACAAGTCCGAAAAAAAGGATTTTGTCGAAGATTTAACGAAGCCGGTTTCCATGAAAGGTAGAATAATCTTTTACACGAGGTTAGGATGCCAGGACTGCACAGAAGCAAGGAGGTATCTGCGGACGAAAGGGCTCAAGTACGTTGAGATCAATATTGATGTCTACCCATCAAGAAAGCTAGAGCTACAAAAGATTGCTGGATCTTCAGCTGTTCCTAAAGTTTTCTTTAACGAAATCCTAATTGGTGGGTTGAGTGAGCTGAAGAAATTAGAGGATTCCAGTAAACTTGGAGAGAAGATCGATTATGTTTTCAGTGAAGAACCCTCGTATGAAGCCCCGTTGCCACCTCTATCTGGTGAAGATGACCAATCAAGTGGTGGAGCTATTGATGAGCTAGCTCTTATTGCTCAGAAAATGAAAGGTTCGATATCCATAAAGGATCGATTCTATAAAGTGCGCAGGTACACGGACTGTTTCCAAGGCAAAGATGCGGTAGATTTCTTGTCAGAAGATCAGTATTTGGAAAGGGAAGAAGTAAGTAGCAATATTGTTCTCACTTTCAAAGTTATAAATACGCTCTTCTCGTTTGTTCTGATTGTATTAACCATTTCTAATAGGCTGTTGAGTTTGGGCGTAAGCTTGCAGACAAACTCTTCTTCCAACACGTTGCTCAGTGAGTCTCTACAACCTTTCTGTTATTCGTTACATTTAATTTGCTTTCTTGCTTTGGGAGGATAGCTTATACAGTTGCTTAATCTTCTCATGACCGGATCTTTTTCTTGTTATTGTGCAGTGAAAACATATTTGAAGATGGAAATCACTTGTACCGTTTCTTGGATGATGATCCTGTCATCTCCCGGTGCCAAAATATCCCACGAGGCATCACAGAAGTGAAACCAAAATCCCTCACGGATATTTCCTCGAGGCTTAGGTTTTTGCTATCTGCGATATTAGAAGCTTATACCTCTGAAGATGGAAAGCGTGTCGATTACATGAGCATCCATGGGAGTGAAGAGTTCGCGAGGTTTGTTCAAAATGCTAACTATCTACTATGAAAACAGAGAGAGAGAGAGGGGGGGAGGGAGAGTTTCTATTTATGCAATGCATTAAAAGAGGGAGGGTTTCTATCTATGCAATGCATTGGGCTAAGTTTTAGTGCTACTCTACTCTAGGTTCTTGAGGATTGCTGAGGAGCTTCAGCGTGTGGAGTTGCACGAGATGCCTCGAGAGGAGAAGCTATCCTTCTTCATCAATCTTTACAACATGATCGCCATTCATGCCATACTGGTGCTCGGCCCTCCCTCCGGAGCACTTGACAGAAGAAAGTTTCTTGGCGACTTCAAATACGTAATTGGTGGATCAGCATACTCTCTCTCAGCTATCTACAATGGCATTTTGAGGGGTAACCAAAGACCACCGTACAATCTCACCAAGCCATTCGGAGTGAAAGATAAGCGATTAAAGGTCCGATTGCTTCTTAAATGACAACGAATTGATGTTTTCTTTTCTTTACTTGTTGGTTCGAGCCCATTCCTTTCTCTCTCTCTCAGGTAGCTCTTCCATATGTGGAGCCTCTCGTTCATTTTGCACTGGTTGCTGGCACCCGATCGGGGCCACCCCTCCGATGCTACTCCCCAGGAAACATCGACAAAGAGCTGGTGGAAGCTGCTTGTAGTTTCCTCAGAAATGGAGGACTATACGTTGATTTGGTAACCAATGTTGCATATCCCAGCAAGATACTGAAATGGTAAGCTCACACTCTTAATCTCCATCTTGTGTAAGATCGTCTGATGGGTCAAGAAAAGTTTGATGTGGCAAATATTTTCTTTATGTTTTATAATGCTTGGATTCTGATCATGCACCGTCTAACCGTCTTACACAAGACTTCTCCGAACCCACACAAATTTGTGTAAGGCCATCCGACTGATCAAATACCCTTATTCAAGCTCATATCCAACGGCATATATTTATAATTTTGTCTGTGATTTATAATATTTGGGTCGGGTTCACGACCTGACCATTTTGGTGGACAGATCTTGACTCAATTGAGTTGTTCTAATCCATGAGGTTCGACTTTGTCATCTTTTTAGGTATAGCATAGATTTTGGCAAGAACGAGGTGGAGGTGCTCAAGCATGCCGTAAACTACATGGAGCCGGCCGACACGCAAGCCTTGCTCGACTTGCTTTCGAACACTCAATTCAAAGTGATCTACCAACCTTATGATTGGGGACTCAACAACTAGCCTCTCCATTCTTGGCTTTCCTTCTCACTCGCTAAGAGTGGAGCACGAACGTGTAAATAGTGTCCCTCTCGAGGCGATGGGCGCGTTCGAGGTTGGTCGAACTCGAGACATTGTGATCATCTAAACATGAAAGGGTTACTTGGGAAGAATAATGTAGTTTTTCTTTTATACTTCACTAGAATGTAACAAGATACAAGTTCCACTGGTGGATTGGTGCTGATGACGGTATGCTTATATTTTACCTTTTCAAATCTTGATTTACTTGTTTGGATATAAATATTTGGCATAATTTATGTGATTCTACAATTTTCATATATGTGGAACAAGTCTAACATGAGATTGTTTGGCTGTGAGAGGTGAAATAAGTAAACATATATGGATAATTTGCTCTGAAAATATCTGGTGTTTGATACTGCAAAGAAGTATTAGCAGTAATAATGACAATAAAAATTGTTTTTACTCTCCAATAGCACAAATATTAAAATTCATGTGTAATTGTAAAATTACTAGATTTCATTAGTTTTAAAAACAATTAATAGTTAAAGGGAATATGTCCTTTTATCCCAACATTTGAACTTTTACAAATTGTATCCCAAATGTACAATTACAAATTAAAAAACATGCCGTACCATTGTTAAGAATTCTACAGTGTCCTTCAATCTTCGGCAGTTAAATGCTATCTCAGCATGCCGAATGTATACATGTCTGGACATGTAAAAAAATGTGGCAAAAAATGTAGTCGTCGAGAGTGTTGATTGGGAACATCAACCTTTGGGAATCGAATGATATAGTAGTATATATATCAATTTTCAATTTATACCAATTTCCAATTTCTTATATTTATAATTTCATTTCTTCTTGAAAATGGCAACTCTGTGTTGTAGATTAAATTATTTATAGTTCTAAACTAAAATACGAATTTATAAAGAGCTCCACTGCAGTAGGTTGACAAGATCCAGACCGGGCCTTCATATCGAAGGCCCGGTATATATTGGGCCCAAAACACTTGTTAATGTCACCGGTTACGGGAATTAAGACAAAAATAAAATAAAATATCTTTACAGAAACAGAAAATGAACCATCACTATTCACTCCGTTCCCGCTGTCTCTCTCCCTCCATTTCCACTGTTTCTTCTCTCTCCAAATTTCTCCAGCATCACCAGGTTTCTCTCTCTACAATATATATACGTGTATGTTTGTTAGTTTCTACTAATATGTGTGTATATGATACATATTTTTGTGCGTGCGTGCGTGCGACTTCATGACATAATTTTCTAAAATTTTACTTTTCTAGTCTGTTATTATATCGACTTCACTGCGAATGGCCCCATTTGTTTTTGCTGTATTTTTGTAGTTATAAATTCAATCATTAAATTGAGCTGGAATTGAGTTTTTATTACTTCTGGATTTGTTTTACGAGTTGCTTGATATGCGAATGGGTTGAATTTCTTGTACTGTATGTGCTGAATTAAAAGATAAGGATTGAATTAAAAGAGTAAAAATGATTTCAGTTTATTCGAATTAGCCAGAAATATGTGCTTGAGGTTTGTAGACTGATTAGGTGAACGTCTTTGAACTTAAAATTGTGCGAATATGGCTTCAGTAAAAAAGTGGAAGGTTTAGAGCTTTCTTTTTTGAGTTGAGTGGAAGGTTTAAAATTAATTTGGGAATTTTGATTTTTATTCTTTTTTGCTTGATTTGGATTAACCTAGTTATGATCGGCAAAATTGGTTCAATTGATGCAGCTGCTTGTGAGGTATTGAGCCTAGAATTGTTTTGAGATTTTGCTATATTTTGAAGGCTGTTGTTATACATGTTTTTTTTTTTTGTACAGGAAGGTGCAGTAGATTATATAGCATCTCAACTTGGGAAAATCAAATAGAAATATTTCAATGTT
>JAYDZE010571325.1:0-11843 GCA_034509125.1 Monilaria moniliformis
CCGGGAGATAGAAGCTGAACGCATTGTGCGCAAGGAGCAAAATGCATAAGGCTGGGAAGAAGGAAACCGAACGCATTCCATGAGATCTAACAGCTGCTCTTCCCATGGTGGAATTAAGCAGATACTCAGTGCTTCCAGATCTAGAGAGAGAGAAGAGAGAGAGGGGTGAAGGATCAGAGCATTCGTGTGTTTTTTAAGATTGTCGGTTGCTTTGAGGTAGTTCTACTTTCACTTCTCACTAGACCAACAGAGATTGAAGAATGACGTGCGCGTGTGAAGAACTTCGAAGATGGGGGAGGGCATAGAAGATGGGGCGCAATCTGAAAATGAAAGCAAATGGGGTTGTCAGGGTTAGGGTTGTGTTATGGGCTATTAATTGGGTTGTATTCTAAAATTACCAACAGACAAAAATCCGTTGGTAAAATTATTTTATTATTTAAATTAATTATATATTAAATTTATAATATAATTAACAATAGAAATATTCCGTTGGTATTACCAACGGACAATAATCCGTCGGTAAAATCAACTTATTTATTTAAAATAAATTTACCAACGGATACTGTCCGTTGGTAAAATCATCTTATTTATTTAAATTAAATTTAAAATAAATTTATCAACGGATACTGTCCGTTGGTAAATTTACCAACGGACAATCCGTCGGTAAAATCGACGGTAATGTACCAACGGATAGTCCGTCAGAAACCCGTCGGTAATTACTGACGGGCAACTGTCCATCGGAAAAATCCGTCGGTAAACTCCGCTTTTTTGTAGTGTTAGTCTGTTAGTCTCATTCACCGGACTGCACTGCACATATATAGTTACTGATTCTGTACTAAAAAAACAAAGTTTATGTGGATTTGAATGTTAAGAGGTACGAGTCGGGTACCCGACCCTGATTTTAACCAAATTATAATATCCGACCCCAACCCGAGTTTCATAATCGGATACCCTAAATTAGCCGTATTTGAGAGAGATGGAGATTAGATAGACGTGTTCCAAAGAAAAGGGGCGGCGACTCAGCTAGAATCTTAGATCTAAGATCTAAGATCTCAAATCTTGTGATCGGAGGGGATATGTTGCACACAATGGTGGTGAGCCGGGTTTCACGTGGGTGCGTGGGCAGACCAGCGGCGCAGTGGTGTGGAGGTTGCAGAACAGGTACGGAACAAGAAGGAAAAAAGATGATAAATGGGGCGGGGCGATGACAAGCTGAGTGGTGAGCGAAGAACGGGGTACGAGGGACATAGTAGACATACCAGCGGAGGAAATATCGGAAACCCTCCGGCAGAGCAAGCGAAAGAAAAGAAGAAATAGATAGAAGAGATAGAAGAGAGATTCAGTAGAGACACATCGTAGAAAGAGTTGTGTGAGGGTTATGAAATTAGGGTTTTTTAAATATATATAAGAGTGTATTTAAATCTGAACCATTTGTTATATGCGAACCGAGACCAAATATTAGCCATTAGATTTCAAGATTACATGACTAAGATTTGAGCCACGTGGTAGCATATTTTTATGAAATTTAATAGATAAGGGTAATTATGTCATTTAATTTATGTTTCAGTTTTGGTAATTCCCTAATTTCCACTAGAATTATGCGATTTTCATGAACATTTTCGCTAAAATATCTAAAAACATTGAATTTCATATAACTCTCACGTTTTAAATTATTTTTTCATACTAAATATATCAAATTAGAGGTAATTTTATAAGGATTCTAACCAAATATTAATTGCATATGTTTACATGAAGAAATTTATATTATCATTATAACTATCAACATATCTTGTAACACTATGATGATTGTTTAGTAAAGCTATGCTAATAATTTGGTAAAGCTATGCAAATTTACTCGTTCAACTATGCTGATTGTTATTTAAAGTTATATTTGATTACTATGATGATTTTTTGGTAAAGCTATGTAAATTTACTTGTTTAACTATGTTGATTGTTATTTAAAGTTAAATTAATTATACTTTATGACTATAATGATTTTTTGGTAAAGTTATGTTGATAGTTTGGTGAAGCTATGCGGATTTACTTGTCTAACTATGCTTATTGTTATTTAAAGTTATATTGATTATATTTTATGACTATGATGACTATGTTGTAAAGCTATGATGTTTGTTTGGTAAAGCTATGTAGATTGTTATTTAAAATTATATTGATTATATTTTATGAGTATAATGATTGTTTGGTAAAGCTATGCTGATATTTTGGTAAAGTTATGCATATTTACTTGTTTAGCTATGCTGGTTGTTATTAAATTTATATTGATTATATTTTATAACTATGATGATTATATTGTAACGTTATAATGATTTCTTGGTAAAGCTATGCTGATAGTTTGTAAAACTATACAAACTTACTTGTTTAGCTATGTTGATTGTCATTTAAAATTATACTAATTATATTTTATGACTATAATGATTGTTTGGTAAAGCTATACTGATAATTTGGTAAAGCTATGCAGATTTACTTGTTTAACTATGCTGATTGTTATTTAAAATTAGATTGATTATTTTATGACTATAATGATTATATTGTAACGATATAATAATTGTTTGGTAAAGCTTTGTTGATAGTTTGGTAAAACTATGCAGATTTACTTATTTAGCTATGCTGACAGTTATAATGACCACACAAATTTATTCATGTGAACATATGCAATGCGGATTTCGTTAGAATCCTCATAAAATTACCTTTAATTTGATATATGTTTTATGAAAAAATAATTTAAATAAAGAGAGTTATGTGAAATTTAATATTTTGATATATTTTAGGAGAGACAAAGTGGTTGATTTCAAATATAAAGGCATGAAATTCACATGATTCCATAATTAACCGTTTTAAATTTTTTCTGAATGACAAAATTACCCTTATACTGATACGCGTAGATGGTTATGTTGATTACGTGTTTGCTTCAATCCCAACTGTTGATAATCTAATCAGACACGTGTAAATTGGTCTTAGTTTTGTATTAAGGCTCTATTTTCAGCCTAATGCGCCCAGAGAGAGGGGTGAAATCAAATCTAAACTAAATCTTAATGCAAAACTAAGACCAATTTGTAACCACAAGATTTTGGGATTGTATGGATATAAATATGCCACATAGCACTAAATTCTTAATTATTTTTTTATAGCTGAAAAGGTTAGTTTTGTAATATAACTCTTTTCGATTATGGTAACTTGCGATTTATTTGGGACAAGTTATTTATTATAACTTCTGCGATTATGGTAAGTAACAATTTTTATGGAGATTGATTTGTTGTATACAAAGGTGGGATATGGTTCAGTTTTTGATAGATTTACTCTTTCCAATTTTAATTTTTTTAACGTTTATGGAGCTTTGGATTTTATAACGTTGATGCAGATGGACATCGCCTAATTTTGGGATCGAATGTTATTTTGAGACACTTCCTACTGCTTCCACGAAGAACTCTTGGATCTCAGCAGAACACCTTGAATATTGGAGAGAATTTCGTGTGTTATAAAAACGATATTATGATTTGGTGTGTTATAAAAATGATATCACGACCCCTATTTATAGTCGTGGAAATGATCAATCTTTGGGACTGGACCCACATAATCTTGGGCATAGAACTGATGTGATGCGATTTCATTGTCCTTAAAAAATCATATATATCAATATCAAGATTTAATTTTTTTTAAAATTATCTATATATTTTATATATGAAAATATCTTTATTTTTATTTGATTTTGAATTTCATTAAATACCAAAATAAACAAAGATATAACATCAATCAAATCTTCATTACATATACGTGCCTACAATTATTAATCCTTTCAACTTTTTTCCTAATATAACCTTCAATCAATTTTTTATCGACGGAGCCTTAGTTATTGATAATTTGGCCACTTTCGGTTAAGGTGGGATCTACGTTAAAATTCGCATTTTTTTATATATTTAAATTTTTTTAAAATCACGATATTTAAGCCCCAGATTTCTCGAGTTGTAATTCTTTTCTAAAAAGTTATCTTAAAGTAATAAAATGAATTTGAATTTTTTACATATATGATCCATCAACCAAATTTTTCGAGTCACCAATAACTAACGGCTCCTTCAGTAAAAAAAATAGAAATAGGTCAGATTAGAATAAAAAGGTTAGAAGGATAAGTATTATCACAATATTATTTATAGTATGGATATTTCTTTTAATAAGTAAATATATATTTTGGATATTTAACCTTTTCTATATTCTCTTCCAATTTTTGTTCAAGTTTTGGTATATATTAGAAATTTTCGCTGATATTATAATAACTTAAAATGACTAAAACATTGGATATAGCTTCAAGATTTAATGGTGTGGAATTGATGAGAGAATAAAATATAGGCCAAAAAAAATTTCATATCTTGTCACCTTTCTTTTCTTAATTAAACAATCACCCTTATTCTTGATACATCAATATAACTGGCCACGTATGAAATTCATCTTGGCAAGAGCAAACTATAATATGTTCTTATATATTTTATTATATACTTCCTCCGTCCTTTATAAGTGTGTTCATTTTGCCTTATTAGTCCGTTTTTCAAAAGTGTCCATTTTTAAAAAACCATCATACCTTTAAATCCTTATATTTTGTCTCTACTATATCAATTTATTCACACAAAAACGAAGCATGACCCACACATTATTTAACATTTACAATTAAATACGTTATTCATATAATAAAAATCTATTTTCAATATCTCTATATATACTTGGAATTTGTAGTTAGGGATATCAATCCGACTCGATGATTGAGAAAGGACAGGATATGAGCATGATTTGGACCTTCTCCGGTTTTTGTTTCTTCAACAAACCTAAAAAAGTTGTTTAATTTTGAATAAAATAACATCAATTAAACGAAATAGTAAGTGGATTGATCTAGACTTTTCAACATTAATTAAGTTGGGCCTACTCGGCCAAGCCCGAATTCGGGTGAGCCCATCACAAGTTCGGCATGGTCAGGCTTAGGTCGATGATGGAGTCGGCCGGACCGGAGCTTGGGTTTTTGAAAACATATGAACTTGAACTGCCCATGACCATCTATGAAGTGGGCATGTATTATTTAAAGAAAACGAAATTTAATTTTTTTCATATTTTTATTTATATTTTATACATAAATAACCAAATAAAAATAACTCTATTATTTTTAATTCAAGTGATATATTTTGTCCTAATTATGTATATATAAAATTACAAACTGAAAATCTTAAAATTCTAAAACGATTTTCTTATTGATTTAGATTATTTTTAATCTTACAAATTACATGTTTTTACTTAAAAACATAATTAACATATAATAATAAATAAATATCATTATTCGGCCGAGTCTGAGTTGGGCCTCGAATGAACCTTGGTTAGTCCTGAGATGGGCATGGACTATAGGGTTTTTTTTTTTTTTTTTTAAAAAGAAAGAAAAAAAGCTCAGACAGTGGGATAAATGGGAGTAAATTATTTTCCTCAATATAAAGTGAAAAACCTTGGTGGGTCAGCAGGAAATATTTTGGCGCCCTCCCGATTCCAGAATATATATCTACTCAGAGAGGGAAAGGTGACTAGGTGAGTTCACTCTGTAATCAGAACACACGAATTACAATTTTGCTTCGGAGGCTCAAAATTAGGGTTTTGATTCACCCAGAATGTCTTCCGCTCCTGAAATCCCCTCTCAGTTTGACATACCTGACCTTGTAGGTTCCCTTCATTTCCGCCATTGTTATATTTGATTCAGTGACGTTGGTGAAGGTTACAATCGCACTTCGTCGTCGATAATAATGTGCGTCTGTCTTCTTTCTTTGGGCGCAGGAAAAGGATAAATTAGTAGGGGAAGTGATTCGCTACATCCTCTTCAAAACCGAGCAAAATTCAGGCTGTCCGATTAGAAGGGAGGAACTGACTCAGTTGATTACGGGTAAAGGGTATAAGCAGAGAAATTTTCCTTCTTTCGTAATCGATGAGGCCAAATTGAAACTCTCTTCAATCTTCGGGTATGAAATGAGAGAACTTCAGCGGTTTCGGCCTTCGGCGGCAGCCAATACAGGCCGTGCTTCACAATCACAACAGTGTGAGTTTCGTTAGTTTATTGTTTATTTTGGTTTATTGGAATGAAAAATATCGTCACGTGTTTGATTGTTTGCTTGGTCACTTTGCTGTGTTTAGGAGGTCTACAAGGATTAAAAATGTTATCTTTGCCCTTAAACTAAAGGAACCAAAGATGAATAACAATGTGCTGTAGTAGTATTGGTATTGATTTTAGGTGGAAAACCTTACATTGTTATTTGTTTCTTGACTAAATAAAGAAGTAACTTTCCTTCTCGCAAGTGTTCTAACTTCTAAGGAGCCTAAGGTCATTTGCTACAATATCTTTCGGGGTGAAGAGAGGGTTAATGCCTCCCCGCTACTGAATTCTCCCGAGTGGAAAGAAACACGTGAAAAGTTAAAGGGCTATTTATGATTTTCATGGCCTTTTTTAGATATGATTTTGATAGCCTTACGTGGATAAAGATAGTTTTTCTTCTTCTGCTATAGTCATAGGTCTGTTACCATTGGAGATGTCCAGTTGAACAATACAAGCATGTATATATTAATGCCTAAGTTAATTTTTCCCCCTTTTTACATGTCTTGGTTTGCAATAAGTAGCTAGTCATCAAGGGCTACTGATTAAGAGCTCCATAATCAACTCTTAGAGTTTGGTAAACTTTCTACCCTGATGGTTCCTTTTTTTTTTTTGTTGCAGCTGTTGGTGATGCAAAGTCGTATATAATCATAAGTAAGCTGCCTTCTGATGTCTATGGAAAATATGTAGAGGATAAGAGTTCAGTACATATGTCAGGCTTAACTTTTGTCGTAATTGGGATAATTCATTTAGCAGGAGGCAGAATTACTGAAGGTGTTTGACAATTACCTCCTGTTCATTTGTTGTTTGGAAATTTTCAGTTAACATACTGAAGAATTTTTTTCTTTGCAACTCTTGAAGAAAATCTTTGGCATCATCTAAAGCGCTTGGGGTTGCATGAAAATGAGGAAAACCATCCTAATTTTTCAAATACCAAACTGGCGTTAGAAGCACTTGTCCAGCAAAGGTGATTGTTAGTACATTCTTACAGAGTTTGGTTGGCATCAATATCTAATCTTGGTATCTTGATGCAGATATTTGCAGAAAGAAAAAGTTAATGGTCCTGAAGGCAACAGTGTGCATTATGAGCTTGCTGAGAGAGCTCTAGATGCGCCTATTTACGACAAAATCAAAGATTATGTAGCTCAGGTAAAGTATAGTAAAATCTCTTGCCTTATTTTGTTGTGTGTATATTTCATGTTTTTTATTGTTTTTTTTCCTGGCAAGCTAACTCCTATCCTTCTTTGGCGCATTGCATGATTCGATTTCAATTGAGATGCGGTGAAAATTTGTTCTCTATGGTCATACGAGGAAATAATTAATCGATTCAAGCAGCTATGAAATTATGAAGCGGAATAGTCTGAACAACCTGCTTGTGACAAGCTATTTTGAGCGTGTTAATACAATTGCAGAATTGAGTTATCTGTGATTGTCTCTATACGTATCTATGTTTCTGGAAATGTTAATATTCATGTTCTATTTTGCTGGCCTATCCAACTTTGCTGTTCTAACCAGGAGATTTATAAGAATGGGGTTTCCTTTGTTAACGCTGTTGTCCAGTTAATGTTCTTTACAAGCCACTAGCATTTTTCTTGACAGATGGTGCAGAAAGATGCAACGTCGTTGGAAACTGATTAGATATCCCCTTTTGCTCGGGCTGTACATGGGACAAGTAAGCTACTTGATGAGACATTTTGTGTATAATCTTGAACTGCAAGTGAGTTCTTTTGGTGGTAGAATTTGTTGGAAATGATTGGATGGTTGATGAACAATGTCGTTAGTTGGATAGATGTAGCTGCTGCTATTACGGGAGAAGTAACAATGATCTTGTCTATAGCATCTGTTTTGTTGAACTTGTGACAGATCTTCTTTAAGGAATTTAACAGCAGCCACTTATGCAGTGTGTTCCAATTTACATACCGTTAAGCAGGTAGTCTGAGATCCTAACTGTTTCGACTGTATAATTGCAATTTTCTTTTGAACAAAGTGTAAACAAGTTGCAATGTGAGAGGGGATCACCAGTCACCAAATTTGCTACTACTTTCTCAACCAAGGGAAGCTTCTTGCACGAACAAAGTGAAAATAAAGAATCCCAAATATAAAAGATCAAGTGTGGAATGCGTGTTGTGTCTAGTGTAGTAAGTCCACACGACATCATCTCTGCCCCATTGAGTGTGTGTCGACTGTCGCCTACGAGGCCCAGATATTCGCCTGCTCGGTGGAAACCAATTAATGTCTGAGGAGTAGCAAATATCTGCAATTTTCACTGGTAATTATGTTCATTTTCATTTCTGAGGTGAAAAGTAGAGAGAGAAAAAGATATGAGAAAAGAGAAGAAAAATATGAGTTACAAACCCAATATGTCCCAAGGACCTAAATTCGAGCCCCACTCAATCCTAAATCTGATGCCTCTGGTGGGCTATTCCCGACTGCATCAGTTTAACATCATTTACTTATTTTGAAATAGCATGTTAAATTCATATTTGTTGCTCATCTCATGTTTGATCATCTAATCTTTCAAATAATCAATCATATATTTTATCAATTTTATCTATAAGCAAGGCAATCAATCTCATTTGCTACCTTAAATATCATCACGAATCAACCAAGGGGATCTGACATTAATCAGACATGCTTTTGTGACAAAGATACAGCCCAAAGAACTTGGCTTTCCTTTTGACTGCTCTCAAAGTTCACCAAAATAAAATTAACAAAAAAAAAAAAAAACAAACAAAAATTAGTTTTTCCATATCCAGAATTCAGTATGTAGACGAACAGCACATTCTAGTCTCTGCGGACAAAGTAGAGCTTGCCCACAACATGAAGTACAGCAACAAAAGCTATGAAACCGATGCTCATCACAAGAACGACATTTGGAGAAATTTTAAGCCCCGGGGCATCATCTGTATAAAACTGAAGCATGGTTCCACTAGTTCCACCAACGGCTCCACCTCCACCTCCACCTGTTCTTCTCCTACGGAGATTAGCTGCAGCTGCAGCAGCAGTTCCTCGTTCAGGTGCAGCTCCACCTGTTGCCATTTCTGCACCCAAAACCTCAACCTTCAGAACCAAACCACAGGCAAAGTTCAAACTAGAACAGATAAGACCATTAAAGAATAGATGCCATAAAGAGGAAAATGCAGAATATGTTAATGAGGTAAATGAGAAGAACTCAAATAATTAAATGAAAAGCAAGGATACACCAAGGCATTTAAAGTATCCAGCAAGTATATTTTGGATCATAGACAGAGACTCCAAGCAGACGCATTTGATGGCATTCTTGGGCACTTCCTAGAACATACGTCAATAAAGTGGTGCATACACAATATCGTAAAGTTGCATCACTATAGACAGAAGCAATTGCGTATCTTCAAAAACATTTTGAAAACCCAAGAACTGAACAAAGCACAACACCAAATGCATCACGGGAAATTCTTTCTGTTGTTCGGGTTGGTAGGTTGTTGTACCTACTTATAAATTCAAACCTAACAAGAAGGATAGACCATAATGAATAAAAAACCCTAAATTAAAAATACCTAGATGTTTGATAATTACCCAGATCAATCCGAGGCCTTCATTAGTATTTACTAGGCACTCAAATGACTACATAAGGACACACATAAACAAGACAACACTACCGTGCTTCAACTCTGCCATTAAAGATTTATTTCACAGAAATTCATGGTTCAATTTTGAGCAATCCTATTACTAATTTGAACAACACATTTGTAGAATGACAATGATACTACAATGTACAAAA
Source organism: Monilaria moniliformis (assembly GCA_034509125.1). Lineage (NCBI taxonomy): Eukaryota > Viridiplantae > Streptophyta > Magnoliopsida > Caryophyllales > Aizoaceae > Monilaria > Monilaria moniliformis. Next base: position 9,885 of record JAYDZE010571325.1, read on the forward strand.
ATCAATAGAGTTATCTTGTTTGTGACTGAATTGGACTTGGGATAGATAGAACTGATTAATCCTAAGTCAAAGGACCGAGATAAGTCTCATCTCGACGAATGGTGGCCTAAAAAATTCTTTTAAGGAATGATTATTATTTAGATTCTGAGACGAATTGAAATTTGAAAGGATTGGTTCCCTCTTCAAAACAACACAACACGAAAGCCAGTGTTCAACTCTTTGACATGAATAAACAAAAGCTCTGCATAATCAATCAGATCATCAAATAAAGGAGAAAGGGAAAGGCAACAGATTCAACACGAATGTACCATTAACTTCCAGAATCCCGACTTCCGAACTGATATACGAAACAAATCATATAGGTCGACACATTGTAATTATCTTCAAATAATAATTACATATAACAGATGTATATCTCAGAAAAACCAGATAGATGAATTGCTGAATTGTATCCGGTCAATAATTTAAAATACAGCGCACGGAATGATACTTGGACGAATATGTTCTTAGGAAAACAAGATCTGCGCATGCGATTCTTAAGAACTACCTTTCGCAACTGAAGACGAAGAAATAGTCGAATCGGGGTTTCTCTCTAGGGTTTTCGAATTTCAGATCGGCAATTGTACCACTGTTTGTATTCAACCGTTTTATGTAAGGCATCCAGAATGAGCATCCCGTAGGCCGTAGCCATTTCCTATATAGGCCCCACATAATATTTTATCCACCTCTTAACCTCCGTCCACAACCCTATTCTATCCTTTTATTTCCATTATTGAATGGTCTATCACTTATATATATATTATATACATTTATATATTCTAATTAAATTGAATATACAATTAAATTAAAAATTTATAATTTTATTAAAATAATAAAAGTTACACAATTAAAAATTCTAAAGTTACATAACTAAAATCTTAAAATTATATAATTAAAAGTTAACAAGTACATAATTAAATTTCTAAAAATTGCATTATTAACAATAAAAAATTATACAATTAAAGCATACCCAATTGTATTTGGAGACTTTATGTCATTCGTATCATTGGTATAGGCTTTCAACAACACATTATACATTACGCAATTGTTCGCCCCTTCACGTGATGCTAAAACATCACGCCCTTGCTCCTACCCGCGGACCCGAAGCCTCCGCTTGTTTAGTATTGGTTGTTCGAGGTGTACTTTGTGCGATTCGAGCCCGATTCTAGGTCAACCGCCCACTTTTCGACGTGACAAACCCTCTCCAAAATTGTGACATACTTGAAAGGCTTCATGTTATCTTTTTGATAGATTTTCATCGTAGATTTGAAAATATTCGTCTCGCTTGCGCCGCTTGGCCATTCTTTCTCTTGCTTGTTGTAGATGGCACATAACTTTTGGATTTCTGGGCTCACTCGATCGAATATTCTTAAATGTGCGTAGTGGGGCACCTTTCGGATGTATCGCGTTGTACGATTCAACAACTCTCTCCCAAAAAGCCTTTGCTTTTTGTTGGTTTCCAACAATCGGATATTCACTTGTATCGGCATACACCTCGAAAATCCACTTCATTTTCTTGGAGGTGTACTGCGCTCGTATGTCGCGTGATGACGGATCATCGGAAAGTTGGATGTCGTCCAACGCTTGGGTAGGGATGTAGGGGACGTATGCACCTTGGGGAGTCGACGAGTGAGGCGTCGATGACTGGGAAGAACCTCGAGTAGTGCCTCCAAACGATATATTATTTTTATCAAATGTTAGAGTATTGTGATCGCAACTTTCACGATTTAACCAATCATGCCATTGTTTTTTAACATCGTTTCCGTACACAATTGAATTCGGAATTTAGTGTGAATGAAGAAGAAAAATAAGAATAAATTGAGAAATTGAGAATAGAAGAGGAAGAGGAGGAGGAGGAAGAAGAAGAAGAAGAAGAAGAAGAAGAAGAAGAAGAAGAAGAAGAAGAAGAAGAAGAAGAAG